>JAIUCV010001812.1:0-63022 GCA_026724425.1 Erythrophleum ivorense | reverse complement strand
AAGGATACACTCATAATCTATAACAATAATCAAATAGCCAACCAATTATTTAGCACATCAAAACATATTTATGTAGTAAATATTAGATTAACAAAGCACATACACAAGGAATTAAAATTCAACCCCGGTTACTTCACTTAATTGTGAAAAGTTCTGAACTCAAGATAAGTTTCCACACTCTAGAAGTCCTAGATGAAATCAAAGCATATTCTTAGTCACTAATTATAGCATAAATTAAGATACTATGTAATTAAACTATCAAGAAGCACCTAAAAATCACTTATCTAGCCACCAAAGGACTATAAATTCGGATTTGAGCTTCCTCACACTAGAACTACAATATTTAACTTCCAAAATCTTGGTATTTTTGCACAAAATCAGAACCCACTATATAAGTCAGCTATTGGGGCCACTAACTAATAGAAAGAACATCAAAATAAGGTGAGAATACTTACCCAATAGCCTTCTAGCCCCCAACCTCCGAAAATTCACAAGAAACCACTAAAAGAGCAAGTTTCAAATTGGGTGATGGAGAAAAATTCACTCAACCAGAAACTATTCAGACCAAAATATAGAGCAAAATGAGAGGAACAAGTTTCATATAGATTACCTTGGCCAAATCTTCCTCTAGAAGTGAGAAATGGTAGAAGTATGCAGAAAATCCTAGTCTCCTTTCTTCCTATGTGAAAATGGAGTTCTCCCTTAGTTGAAGAATGAGTTGGTCCACAAAATAGGAAATAAGGCATTGAATATGTTTGAATATGTTAGGATTTTATATGGGCTTGGGTTGACCTAAAAGACCATTATCCAGAATTTGGCTTATTAGGCAATGGGTTTAAGGGCTAAGTGACTATAGATAAGTTTAGGCCTTCATGAAAACTAAGGGTGCGCTTTTATAATTGTCTCATGGCATAAATAAATTGGTCACAAGGCCCAAATTAAATGCCTATTTTCCCTTAATTAAGTTCACTAATTAGACCTATAATCATAATTAATATATTTTCACCTAATAAGGATAAAAAATGATTGTTGTCTCGAAATATCTAAAATAAATATATTTCTTTAGAAATCATTATTTTCTTTAATCTCCCTAAAGTTCCCTATATTAATTCCTTAATTCATCATAAATATTTTTAATTAATTTTAGGGTGTTATATCATACATATAATTTTATTACAAACATCATCAAATACATGAATATATATCATACATACATAAGCTTTCTAACTTTTTAAGCACACTTTGCACAAGTAGCACATTTACATTACAAAAGACATATTACATAATTTCCTAGAGTCTAATGCTTCTTTATCTTCTTTTCTTTGCTTGGAAAGCCTAAAATGATTTATTAGAACATATGGATGAAATTCTAGAAAGAATTTCAATAGCCAATCTTAACTAAATCAATGCATATATGAACACCATGAGAAAATACAATGCATGTGATGCAAGAATGCCAATCATATGCCTCATGTACCTCAAATGCAACTTTTAGCATAAAAACTCATTTTTCATTAGGTCATAGCATCAAAACAAACTAAGTAGACTCAACTAAACTCAACCTGGCATCCAAGAAGAGATACTGTGATTAATTCTATGCCATAAGGTACTAGGAGCCAAGAAACATGTCAATTTCATGTATAAAACTCATTATGGAAAACATATCAAAGCATAACCCATATATACATTTAGTAACTATACATACAAGCATTTCAACTTAATCAAAACATTCAATGCATGCAAGATAGGGAGACAGAACTACCTTGTAAAGTTAGGAATCTCAAGCTATAACTAACTCCCATAACCTTCTCTTTTCTTGATTCTTTATCTTAGTCATTCTTGAGTTCACACCTCTATCAAGTGGGCTTACATTTGTTCAGTATACCTATAGCAATGTACCATGCCAAATAATTCATTAGGATTCATTCTAAGTCTTGTTATTACTATTTAACTTCCTTAGAACCTAATATGTAACATTAAGCCATTTAGGTTCCTTAGGAGACCATTCTTGGATTTCACCTTCTAGGCTCCACAATCTCAATTGTTATAAGTCATATAACTTTAATAGAATTCATTTGGATCATCATTTGTATGATTATACAAGCTTTGGGCCAACTTGCTTCTATAGGCCTACTTAAACACTAAAATTTTAACTTTTAATTTATGGCTCTTAAATTTAATCTAATAGTTCTATAATTACTTATTCATCACATTTAAGCCTCTTGAAATCTTATAATCTATTAAAACACTCCATAGCTACTCCAAGTATGCCTTTGCTGAACCTAGCCTATAATACAAGCCTAATGGAATTTTATGATTTCTCTTAGGAGTTTGCTACATGTGTAGGTTCCCTAGTTTCTTACTAGTTTAAATATAATCTTATGTGGCTTGAAACATCCTCTAAGGATTCCATAACTTTCAAGGTATAACTTGAACTCTAGGTAGCTTATCTTGCATTCTATGGCTTTCTAATTGATTCCAATTGCATATTTCTAATCTACACCTTTTAAAACCACTATTTCTATTAAGTTTTCCATAAAACAAAAGCTCCCTCATATACCTCCCTCTCTAACCAAATTGAAAAGGAAGAAGAATACTAAGGAAAAACAAGTTTTTCATCTCAATTCATACCTTATTTGAAAGTTCTTCCAATGGAGATTCTTATGGTGTGGTTGGTTGTTCTTGTAACACCATATCTATATAGGTCTCAACTCATAGCACAATTGGGTTATAGCACTCATTTTCATCAAAATAATACTTTTAGCAATGGGTAATTGTGTCATTGAAAGCTAAATTAATTCATTCTTGGCTTAGTGAACCATGTGAGTTTACCAAATTTATTTTCCATTCCTAACATATTTGTTCAATCAGAAATATCACAATTGGAACTCAAAACTTAGGTCCAAGGCATAGAACACAAAATTGCACCTTTCTTGCATTTATTCATGAATTCTATATTCTGATATGAATTTTGGAAAGTCATAACTAATTTTAGAAAAATATAAATCATGAAAACGATAGCTTTTTGGAAAGCTTAGGATTGCATCTAACTATCATAAAATTTTCAAATCAAAATAACCATGTTTAACCTAAAAAGACTGATAGAATAGTACTTTGGGTCTAGTGGTCATTTTGTACCAAACCTGGAATTTCAAAAATTCATTTCTCCATTTACAAAGCTCCAAATTAGGTGCTCTCATGGCTATGGAAAATTTATGATTTCTATTATATGCTTGTAAAATTTTATGAGCATTGGACTTCATTTGGACCCGGAGTGACATAGAAAAGCAAATTGACTATATGAACAGTAATAGTAACTGTTTTTGCATAATTTAGTGAATTTTAAAAAATTATAATAAATTCTCTAGAGCTCCAAAAATAGTACTCTTTAGCTTTGAAAAAAGCTCTAGATGAGACCTATTTTCTTACCAAATTTTATGCAAAAATTCAGTCATTTGGTTAGTTTATAGTTCAGGTCAAGAAAGTAGTTAATTTTGAGACCATAATGGGGTCAAGATGTAACACCATATTTACTAAGCTCATCTCATACCATTTGTAGGCTCATTCCCATGAATTACATAATATTCTCAAAGAAAGGCCATTGAAATAATCAATTAATTTGTGTTACGTCATGCATAAATTTTTCATTCCATGTCCCGTGGGCCATATGGACTCATCCATGTCATTCTCATATTTAAATACACAAAATACAACTCATAACAAGCTCAAGAAGTGGCCTAGAACTCGAGCAAAGGAAGTGGATACATAAAAACAAGGTGTGTAGCCTCAGACTGAAATTCTAGGTTTCTGTCATAAATTTTGAAAAATCATAACTAATTATAGAAAAATCAAATCAAGCACACTATGCCATTATGGAAAGCTACAAATGAATATATTATGCTAAAAATAGTTCTAGACCAAACAGGGATGTTTAGCCACTGAAGACTGATAGAACAGTAACAAAGGTTGCCTATCGCTATTGGTACTGTCCTCTAATTTCACAAATTCATATCTCCCTACTCAGTGTTCAATTAGGGTGATCTTAATGGCCATGAAAATCTTATCATGCCTAGTTTATGCCTATAAAATTTTATGAGTATTGGAACCTATTTGGCCCTCAAATGACATAGGCTAAGAAATTGACCATATGAACAGTGTTTGCATCAGAATAGCAGTAAAATGCCAACTTTAAAAATCATAATTAATTTCACAGAGCTCCAAATAATCTAGTATTTGCTTCTTAAAAAGCTTTGGATGAGATCTATATGCATACCAAATTTCATGGGCAAATTCGTTCATTTGGTTAGATCTTGATGTTGGGATGTAAAATGGCTCATTTTGTATTATGTAAGGGTCTCAAATGGTCCAAAATTGCTTCTAAGACAACCATGGCCACCTGAGCACATGGAAAAGCACCAAAATGATCTACTAAACTTGTCTCAAAGGTGCACAAACCCAGATTTCTCAAACTCACTCATCCACCCCAAGTTATACATAAGAATGCATATGTCAAGTCTTGCCATTCCATACCCAAATTATGCTATATCATGCATATTACACCAAATCTCATTCATACATAATACATTTACATATTTACATGTGCTCATAAGGTCATATAACATATAAAATAAAGGATTACATCATGTGCTACTCATATGGTTACAATTTTACATTTTCATACACTTGGTTGTCAATCTTCTTCTTCTAGGATTGGTGGCTTCTATTCTTTGGCTCACTTGGTCTACCTAGACATGTAAGACATGTGGGGAGGAAGGAATGAGATTCTAGGAATCCCAATAGCTTTTCTCCCCTTCAATCACACATAAAGAATGCAAATCCATGTCTAAAAATGCATGCATAAACATTATGAAGCATGTAACCATTCAAGAAGCATTCTTGGCGTTCAAGAAGTCATACGAGACATATATAAGCTTGCCAAGTAAGTGGATTAGCCTCACCCATTCTCTTCAAAGATTTTAGACTTGTCTCACCTTTTTTCTTAAAGGCCTTAAGCTAAGCCTTACTCGTGAGAGACTCTAAACTTTGTCTCAACTATTCTTAAGGGTTCTTGGCTCATCCTTACCATGGCTAGAGGGTTCTTGGTTTCACCACACTCAAGCAAACCCAAGCAAGTGCACAAGACATCATTTGAATGCATAAAATAACATCATGGTACCGTGGCATATAAAATCATGCTAGAGCACATTTTCATAGCTTAATACATACATACGCAAATTTAAAGACAAGACAACATTCATCCATGCATGAGAGAAATGAGAGAAAGATACCTTTATCACACAAGCACACTTTTCTTCTTGAATTTGATTGCTCTTCCTCGGCCACACACACACAAGAAGGCGACACTTGTTTCTCTTGACCTAGAAACATCATATGGAAGCTAATTATACTCTTGAACTAATTTCTAGAGCTACACATTCATTAGAAAAACTAGGTAGTTTGTATGGCTCTTTTATGGTTCCATAATGTTCTTAATGAAGCAAACCTATGGACACATGATCTTTGCTCCATTCTCTTCATTCATTTATGATTCTTGACTCCCTTAAAGCCTCTTGGAGTCATCACACAATCAAATTAAGGAGCCTAGCTAGGTGTTGCTTCTTTAAGCCATAATATGGAACCTATGATACCATTTCACTATTCTTGGCTTCTAAAATTTTTCCAAGGCTTCCTCTCATCCTCTTCCATCATATATGACTCAAAAATGAGTTTGGAATAAATTCAAACTACCTCTTGGTGCTTCAACCCCTTAAGACCGTGGCTATGGACCATATTAGCAACACCAAGTGAGTTTACTTTATTTTCTTGATGGAAGATGCATATGAGGAGCCTTCTAAGGATCTTAAGAGCTCATCCAAACACTTATTTAGGCCGAGGGATTATTATATCAAATTAATTTTTTAGTAGAACACTTTAAACCCTAACTTTTTAATCTTGAAATCTAATGGTTGTTTTGTTGTTTCCTTTGCATATTCTTGTTCTCCTCCCTCATTTTCCTAAGATTTATCCTTGGTTTAGCTAGAAATTTAACTCCTCTTGGCTGGTCTTACATGAGGCGAAATGGAGGGGAAGAAGAACAAAAAGATTCAAGCTTAGAAAGTAGCAAATTATCTTGGATTTTTAGCTTTCTCTGGCTTGTTATTCACTTGGTTGGCCTCCTCCCTTGAATTTTAAAGTTTCCCCCTTTGTTCTACCCTCAATATAGACCCAAAAATATCATCAAACCCATGAAAATAAAGAGGAGTAGTAACTTGCTAAGGAGAAAGCTTGAATTTCCATGAAATTTCCTACCTTTTCTTGGCTTTTTCTCCCTTTAAAATCTCCTCTCTTTGTGCGCCTAAGAGCTACCTTCTTTCTTTGGTCTAAGGGTAGAAACAAGTCATGGAAATGATGAGGAGAAGAAACATGAAACTCAAAGAGGGTTCAAGAAGCTTCTACTTTTTAAAAAATTCCAATTTTGCCCTCTTGTCTTGGCATTTTCATTTTAGCTTCGTTTTAGCTCCTTTTTTAGAATCGTCTTTTCCATTATAAAATTTAGGTTCCTAATTTTATAAAATACTTTTGGAATCACTCAAATTGGAGCTAAAATCTTCTCGAATAAAAGGGTCAAAGTTCAGGTCAACCAACGTTAAAAGACATCTATCAAAAAGGCTTTAACTATCATGGGGCTTTTCATGATTTTTAAGATCTCTGAAAACCTTGGAGAACTCAAAATTTTCATTTAAAAAGTCCTCCTATGGGTATTCTAAAAATTGCTCGAAACTACAAAAATGCCATTACATTTCGTTACATTTTTGTTAAAATTCGTATGGCTTTTTTGACTTCAAGGCACCTCTAGCCTTGACTCATCATTATTTGAGGTCTAAAATATTACTCTAATTTTATTGGACCTCAAATCACTCTATCTGGGGGACTTGCCTTTTTATCTAGTGAATTTCATATATTTATGAAGAAACCATACGTTACATTTTTCGCATTTTCTCTCGTTTTCAAGGAACTAGATATTATATTTCTTCCCACTTAAATAAATTTTTTCATTAAAATTTAAGGGTACATTTTCCTTTTACTCTCAATATTCTTGCTATCTAGTTCTATCTTTCCTTTCTTCTTGGTTCTATATGTTTTTCTCAATGATTATGCTCTTTTAAATTTCTTTTTGCCAGGGAATTTTTATTACTAGCTCTTAATGAGGGCTCTATGGTTATAAAGTACATGCTAGTTTTTCTCATAAGAGAAAGAAGTTTTTGACTCTGAAGGCCTTATTCTAGGAAAGCTTACTAATCATATCTGATTAGTCTAACCCATTCATAAGGGTTAACATTCTTCTCAGTAGACTCATTTACATATCTCGGGAGGTAATTCATTTAATGTCAAATCTCCCGTATCATCTCCTAATGGCTCTCTGTAAGGTCTTATTACCTTTTTTATTCACTAGAGCCATTAGAGTTTTTTGTCCATTGTTCATCTTTACACTTTTCTTTACTAACTCGTCCTATGATCACAATTCATATTTCTTTTTATCATAGGCCTCATGTCTCAATTTCTTATTGGGATTTTAGTTCCTCTAAGAATCTTTACTTCTAATTATCCAAGTTTCTCTATTTACTAACGTATTCGCATCTTTAGACTGGGACTTTCCCTTACTCATTTTGCTCACTTATGAGTGGGCATTTTGTAGTCCTTCAACTCAACATTAGTTGACATAACTTATACTCCTCATACTATCATCAAAGAGCAACTACTACTGACTAATGCCAAACTCTAGTGGGATGTTAACTATACTTATAGTCTCAATCACTGGAGATACGATCTACCACTTACCCCATTATGAAGACTACACTGACCCCTTTTCTGAAACATGGCTTTAGCATATAGGGATCTCTATCCCTCAGTCAGGTTAATATCTGCTAGGGAGTGGTTAACCTAACTCTAACTCAGGAAAGCTACCTTTTTACTTTCCTCATCCCATATACCATACTACCCTCATATATCAAAGATTATAGTAAGTGATTTAGTCATCTGAGTATAGCCTTAATGTATCTAGAGGCAACAGTTTACCAGACTTAGAAGATCTTTAGTCTCTGAGACAAAAGCTAACTAAAACTGTACTGATCTCTGAGACTAATTACTCTATAAAAACTATCTCAGGCTATCATCTCCTCAGAGAACTACTATGCTATAACTATGGGCTCTCTGTATCTCTAAGGGATCTACTATGACCCCTGGGTCTACTGTGCCTCTTAGAGCCCTGCTAGGGTTTACTGCAACCTGTCATACTATACTAGGATTTACTGTGATCCATCTCTAGCTTACGTTAGAGCTTAAGATTGTTGTATCTGATAGTAAAATACATCTCACTAAGTCCGGTAACCATCGCTCATAATGGCTAAGGCTAAACTCAGATGTACGTCATGCTCTTCATGAGAAGTAGGGTTTGTGTCATCTAACTCTCTAGGATCCCATCATACTAATACTTAGGAGTATTTTAATTTTTATTTATCACTCCTTATGGATCCTTAGGTTCCTACTTCATCCTTTTTTTACTTGGCTTTTTTTCCTTACTTTTACTGACTTACCATGCTTCATTTATACTTGTTCTATCTTTCTTCTCATATCCTACAATTTTTGACTATGCCCGCGTTCTGCTTTTGAGTGCCTTAACACTAGGGCATCTCACACACTGAGTGTGCCTAACATCTTTGGTAGGAGAAAGGTTATACACTGGTCCCTCCTCATTTCGTTTAATTATATTATAAGGGACTCAGATCATACATTCTGAACTTGTGCTATCTAAATCTGAACATTCTTTACTGTTAGCATATTCTCTTTTCTCTATTGTTATTCTTTATTGAGGATTCCTTTCTGCATGCTTTTCATATCATTTTGATACTACTGAAATTCCTTATTTCTCTTTCTTTAGCTTATCTTTCCTTTAACTAACTAAGATACTCTTCGGTTATTGGAACATTTTTTATGATTGATGCCATTGTTTACTACACACTTAAGTCACATTACTACTATGTTGGTCAAACCTAATATCATGTAACCATTGTTGTAAGCAAACCATAACATTAAACACTAATACACAGGTACCTCATGACTGAGCTCAAAGCCACTATTGCCAGTATATTACAAGTTTCCTAAAAATCTAAAGCATTCATCTCTTACTTTTCTTTATTTGCCTTATTTTCGTAGGATACTCATGGAAAATAGGACTCTTCCTCTACTTCATCCCCAGGTCACTTTACATTGCCTAACTACTTTTATTTCGGGTGCTGTCATGCTAAAAAGGCATCTATGCCAAGGACAAGTGTGCTTTCTCAAGTAATCAAGTACATCAACTAGATATGTATTCTTAATCTATTATGTTTGCAACTTAAACACCATCATATATTCTCTCTCTTTTTACCTTTACTATCCTTTTACTTAGGTAAAAAGATGCTCTACTACTAATTTGTCCCTCTTGCTAATTTATGTTTCATTACGTTCAAGAGTACCTACATTTTTCCTAAGTTCCTCTACTTGTTCACTCTTTATAACATCAAGGGGTCTATTTTCTCTTATACTCTTGCTTTACTCTTAACTAGATCATCCCTCTGTAAGAAAAATTCTATTTTATGTAACCCTAGGAGTAACATTCTGTGGCACTCTTGGCTTATCCTTTTCTGCATAATGCAAAGACTTGCCTTCTTTGGCAGTCTCTAGCTCCCTCGAGCTTTCCTGAAGGTACTAAGGCACTAACTATTTGTCTCAGCTCATTTCTATGTTCAAATCAGAGCTAGGCTTTCTCTTTGTTTAACCTCTTACTCTTATCTTTGAGAGCATAGTCTATTGATTTTAGGATTTTACTAACTCAATCTAGGACACATACCCTCAATGTCCAGATTCTACCTTACTAAAGACTTATGCTCCACTGGGTGCTTTAATTACTCATGTGCCTTAACCATACATTATTCTCATACTAGGGAGCTCATCTGACTAATTGTTGGACCCCTATCTGTTTACTTTTCTATGCTTAGTCTATTCATTTAGTCATTACTAAAGCGAGGGCATCTTTTATGTGAACTAGCTTTCTCAATTCTCCCTCGCTTCCCCTTATTACTATACTCTACAATTCAGGAGATCTATCTAGGGGAATTTACTAGCCACTACTAAGTGGTTTCCTTAACTCAAGATGTCTCATTTTCCCTTTCTTAATCCAGGGAGAACTTTCACTAAGCTTTCAATCAAATTAATTTCTCCTTTTATACTATTTTTTCTTATACACATCTCACTTGGACGATGCTACTGGTCACTTCCCTTAGGCTTTAGCTTATACTTAGCCTAGGCTAATTATTTCATTCTCTTCTGAATCTCTATCAATGGGCTAATCATACTCATCTTTAGGTGTTACCTATAAGGTTCACCCTTCTGGGCACTTACTATATTCCTCACTACTAGTAGCCTTACCTTATCTTACTTTCAAGTCTACAATAACATCCTATCAATAGTAAGATAAGGTAAGGCTACTAGTAGTGAGGAATATAGTAAGGTTTTCCTAACAATGTTTACAATATCTTAAACTCATCATATTAGCCCATCATTCAGTGTTTCACAAGGTAGCATCCTAGGTTGTAGTTAACGCCTTACAGAAGGGTCTCAACAACCTTATTATTCCTATGTCTAACATTCTCTAATGTTGAGTTCTTTCTCAGTCTCAACTACTAGGCCCACTGATCACATGTTACTTACTGATCTTCAGTGACCATTTACTACTCTTTTTCTTTACTTATACTATGGGTCTTCGCTCTCTGTGGGTCGATTGACCCTATAACAGCTCATTCCTCAAATTGGCCTGGATATGACTAATAAGGCCATTTATACTACAATACACTCCACTATAACTAGGAGCCTCCCTACCTCTATATGCAGCCCATCATCCAAGCTAGAGGGTTCCACCTCTTGCTTCATTTATGCACAACTAATTGCCACCTCTGGGCTATTGGGCTCTATAGAGTGTAGCTTACAACTCTAACTTCTGGCTTGAGGGAATAACTTTCCAGGTTCTAAAATTCACCTAGACATTTGGGTGCCATGGCTAGGGAGTAACTCTTTTCTCATTTTCCCTCTAAAGTGGTCCTGTGCAGCAGCAGTCTCACCTTATACTACACTGCATCACTGCTTGTCTTTGCATCAAGCAAGATGTCTCAGAATGGTCAAAGATCACTAAGGAGAATTAGGCCTCATATACTTTCTCTGGGCAAGCCTTTTCATATCAACAAAATCATCCTTCACTATTCATACCCAAGGCTTGCTACTAATCTCGGCGAGTGATTATGCTTCATAAAGCTCTAGCCGTCAGATCACTTAGCTCTGCTCAAGCTACTCTGAAGGCCAATCTTTTTTATATTCACTATCTACTCCAAGACCATTCTACACCCACTTATCATGAGCATAGCCATAAACCATCTTTACACACTTAAAATGCCTCATACAAGACTTTACATAACTATACAAGCTTTTACATAGCATTATTGCCGCATCCTCAAGCCAAATCCAACACTAGGAGCCCTAGAACTTTGCTATGATACCCATAAAGTGTAACACCATATTTACTAAACTCATCTCATACCATTTGTAGGCTCATTCCCATGAATTACATAACATTCTCAAAGAAAGGCCATTGAAATAATTAATTAATTTTTGTTACGTCAAGCATAAATTTTTCATTCTATGTTTCGTGGGCCATATGGACTTATCCATATCATTTTCATATTTAAATACACAAATAAAATTCATAACATGCTCAAGAAGTGTCCTAGAACTCAAGCAGAAGAAGTGGATACATAAAAACAAGGTGTGCAGCCTCAGACTAAAATTCTAGGTTTTTGTCATAAATTTTGAAAAATTATAACTAATTATAGAAAAATAAAAATCAAGCACACTATGCCATTTTGAAAAGATATAGATGTATACTTTATGCTAAAAATAGTTCCAGACTATAACAGGGACATTTAGCCATCAAAAACTGATGGAATAGAAACAAAGGTAGCTGTCATTACTAATACTGGCCTCCAAATTCAAAAATTCATATCTCCCTACTCAAATATCCAATTGGGGTGATCTCAGTGTCCATGGAATGATTATAATTTCTAGTTTATGCTAGTAAAATTTAGTGAACAATGGACCCCATTTGGCCCCCAAATGACATAGCCAAAGCAATTGACCATATGAACAGTATTTGCATCAGAACAATAGAAAAATGTCAACTTTGAAAAATCATAATTAATTTCATAGAGCTCCAAATAATCTAGTATTTGCTTCCCAAAAAGCTCTAGATGATATCTATATGCATACCAAATTTCATGGGCAAATTCGTTCATTTGGTTAGATCTTGATGTTGGGATGTAAAATGGCTCATTTTGTATTATGTAAGGGTCTCAAATGGTCCAAAATTGCTTCTAAGACAACCATGGCCACCTGAGCACATGGAAAAGCACCAAAATGATCTACTAAACTTGTCTCAAAGGTGCACAAACCCAGATTTCTCAAACTCACTCATCCACCCCAAGTTATACATAAGAATGCATATGTCAAGTCTTGCCATTCCATACCCAAATTATGCTATATCATGCATATTACACCAAATCTCATTCATACATAATACATTTACATATTTACATGTGCTCATAAGGTCATATAACATATAAAATAAAGGATTACATCATGTGCTACTCATATGGTTACAATTTTACATTTTCATACACTTGGTTGTCAATCTTCTTCTTCTAGGATTGGTGGCTTCTATTCTTTGGCTCACTTGGTCTACCTAGACATGTAAGACATGTGGGGAGGAAGGAATGAGATTCTAGGAATCCCAATAGCTTTTCTCCCCTTCAATCACACATAAAGAATGCAAATCCATGTCTAAAAATGCATGCATAAACATTATGAAGCATGTAACCATTCAAGAAGCATTCTTGGCGTTCAAGAAGTCATACGAGACATATATAAGCTTGCCAAGTAAGTGGATTAGCCTCACCCATTCTCTTCAAAGATTTTAGACTTGTCTCACCTTTTTTCTTAAAGGCCTTAAGCTAAGCCTTACTCGTGAGAGACTCTAAACTTTGTCTCAACTATTCTTAAGGGTTCTTGGCTCATCCTTACCATGGCTAGAGGGTTCTTGGTTTCACCACACTCAAGCAAATCCAAGCAAGTGCACAAGACATTATTTGAATGCGTAAAACAACATCATGGTACCGTGGTATATAAAATCATGCTAGAGCACATTTTCATGGCTTAATACATACATACGCAAATTTAAAGACAAGACAACATTCATCCATGCATGAGAGAAACGAGAGAGAGCTACCTTTATCACACAAAAGCACACTTTTCTTCTTGAATTTGATTACTCTTCCTCGGCTACACACACACAAGAAGGCGGGACTTGTTTCTCTTGGCTTGCACATCATATACTTTTGAACCAATTTCTAGAGCTATACATTCATAAGAAAAACTAGGTAGTTCATATAGCTCTTTTATGGTTCCATAATACACTTAATGAAGCAACCCTATAGAAACATAATCTTTGCTCCATTCTCTTCATTCATTTATGATTCTTGACTCCCTTAAAGCCTCTTGGAGTCATCACACAATCAAATTAAGGAGCCTAGCTAGGTGTTGCTTCTATAAGCCATACTATGGAACCTGTGATACCATTTCACTATCCTTGGCTTTAAAAATTTTTTCAAGGCTTCCTCTCATGCTCTTCCATCATATATGACTAAAAAATGAGCTTGGAACAAATTAAAACTGCCCCTTTGTGCTTCAACCCTTCAAGGTCGTGGCTATGGACCATATTAGCACCAAGTGAGTTTGCTTTGTTTTCTTAATGGAAGATGCATATGAGGAGCCTTCTAGGGACCTTAGGAGCTCATCCAAACACTTATTTAGGCTTAAGGATTATTGTTTCAAATTAGATTTTTAGTGGAACACTAGAACCCCTAACTTTTTTATCTTGAAATCTAATGGTTGTTTTGTTATTTCCTTTGCATATTCTTGTTCTCCTCCCTCATTTTCCTAAAATTCATCCTTGGTTTAGCTAGAAATTTAACTCCTCTTGGCTGGTCTTGTGACAAGCCTAACTTCTACACATAGTAATTATGGTCAAATATGTGATTAATAATTAATGATTAAGGTTTGAAGTCGTTACAATTTATTACATTAAGAAAATATAGGGAAATTTGAACCTTGATGTTAGGGTCATCACTAAACAACCACAAACATGAAAATGCATAAAAGAGATCATACTAGCATGAGGGGTTTATGATTCATCCATCTATCAATTTCAACACATAAAAACCTTCCATAAGTGTTCCTATTTCATTTCCTAGCACTACCATTGAAGAAACTAAGGTTTCTAGGCTAAAAGGTAGGAGTTTGGAGACCTGAGCCGCGGCCTCGACCTTTCGCGCCACGGCTAAGTTACTCTCAAGAACCACTAGGCAACTTTCACGATGCGAGTTGGACCATCGTCGCGGCCCGCCTACATGGCGCCGCAGCAGAAATCCCTCATAGAGCTACTTTTATAGGTCCTATGATCCTCGCCTCGGAGGAATACACTTGCGCCGCGGCGAGACGCGCTACTGGACACACCTCACCTTATTTCCTCGACTAGCGCTGCGGCTGTACATGTTGCACCATGGCGAGGTTTCATTCTGCCACCCTACTGGGCAATTTTTTTCACACTAAGCCGCGACGAGATTCCTCAAGTCGCAGCGTTTCTCACCACTGTTACTCTCCAGACCAATTTTCTTCACTTGCGCCGCGGCGAGATGTCTCATGTTGCGGTGCCCCTCTCCTCTGTCACTCATTTAGCCATGGTGTGGCCTTCTTAGCTACGGCGTGACTCCCTTCTGTAACTACATCTCCTAAATTTCATCTTATACACTCTAATTCTCACCTTAGAAACACCCTAGGACCCCTTCCTCTTATTTTATATGACTCTAATGGTATTTATCTACTCTATTCACCCTACTATTATACTATTACCAATTCAAAACCTAAATGTAAATTTCCCCTCCTCGAACTACCCAATATTAGCAAGTCCATAGAGTAATAACAACAAGAATTCATGCACTATTAATAATTAACATTCGTTACACATTCCGCTAGAGATCTCATACATTCATGGTTCATATCAATATCTAATACATCATATAATTATATTTCCAATAATATACCATACCATAAATTCAATAACATTCATACATCAGGTGTTATGGGTTCATACATCCAATATCGAATTAAGATGAGGCCTAACTCCTCAATAAATACATCCTAAGTAAGCAATATATAAGAGCCTACACTTGGCAACATGATTATATGATAATGCTATACAAAAGGGAATACAAAATTTAACATCTATATTAAATAAATCAGCCTAAGTGTAGCCTTCTCCCGATATGGTTGGAGCTCATGGATTTTCATCCACTTGCTTCCCCTTATCCTTACCCGAAGAGCCTTCACCTGAAAGTATAATCCCATAAAATGGGGTGAGATGTAAATCTCAGTAACCAGGCAAATTTTATCATATATTCCAGTTTAATTAACATACATGCATGATTCCACTTAAGCATCAGAAAACATACCAGTCACAATAGTAAATGAAACAATTAGGCTATCTTGATTACTATCCTATATTAGCAATCATAATTTCACACGTTAAGGGCTAATAACACTGGGAGAGACTCGTCCATGACACCTACTCCCCATTAAGTACAACCAGGGCTCAGTGCATCTGGGGTTTGATCATAAATCGGTGCTCAATTGTAGCACACGCACGAGTGGCAGTCGCACCATAGCTCTACCATAGACTCACAAGGTCCAAACACAATACAATAGATAGCCAACCAATTCATTTAGCATTTCAAATCATTCATGTACAACAAATATGAAATTAAAGCAGGTATATGCATGGAATTAATATAATTCCCGGTTATCTCACTTGTAGACAAATTGCAAAAGCCACCAGTGGTACAAAATCCTTCCTCACACTACAAAGTCCCAAAATTCGGAATGGAGGTGTCCTCTACCAGAAACTTCAATATATCACCCTAAATCCTAAGCAAATTTGTGAAAAATTAATACCCATACTATAATCCAATCATTGGGGTCATAAACCAACAGAAATATATCAAGAAGGTGAGTTTATACTTACCTAATGTTAACCTTAGCCTCAACCTACGAAATTTCACCATGGAAACATCAAATGGCAAGCTTCAGATTTTGGGTAAGGGTAAAAGTGCTCTAATTGGAACATTAATTATGTCAAATTAAAGAGAAAGATAAAAGGATTAAGTTGTTTAACTATTACCTTGGCTGAATCTTGCTCTAGAAGTGGGAAAATGTGGAAACATGCCTAGAACCCTAGGCTCTCCTTTAGACCTCTAAATTTTGTGTGTCTCTTGTGGTTCTGCAGAATGGGGGGAGGCTAGGTTAGTTTTTAGGGTTTAAGTTAGGTTTTCTATGGGTTATGAGGTGCTCCAAGATCCAACTCCAAATGAGATTTAGATATTTAGCTTTGTTGGGCCAGCTTTAAGGTGTTGGGTTGCAGAATTTCATTAGGTCAGATCTAGTTTTAGGAGCTCCATTGTTTTGGGTCTGCACAAAGTTTATTAGGCTATTTATAAGAGCTTATGGAAGTTGGTTCTTAGGCCTTTAATTCATTAAATCAAATTGGATTTGCACCTAACTTATTGGACTTCCATTAGCCTCTTATCATGATTTCCTATATTAATTTGGGAATAGATGAAGTTTCTATCCTAATTAATTCTCAACTCATGTTAATAATTTATCTCTCTAAAATTTTCATTCACTTAACTTACCTGATTATTTTATATTAATTATTCTTAATTAACCTAAATCCATGTACTTTAATTAATTTTGGGGTGTTACAGGTCTTACATGAGGCGAAATGGAGGGGAAGAAGAACAAAAAGATTCAAGCTTAGAAAATAGCAAATTACCTTAGATTCTTAGCTTTCTTTGGCTTGTTCTTCACTTGGTTGGCCTCCTCCCTTGAATTTTGAAATTTCCCCCTATGTTCTGCCTTCAATATAGACCCAAAAACATCATCAAATCCATGAAAATAAAGAGGAGAAAGAGGAGTAGCAACTTGCTAAGGAGAAAACTTGAATTTTCGTGGAATTTTATACCATTTCTTGGCTTTTTCTCCCTTCAAAATCTCCTCTCTTTGTGCGCCTATGAGCTACCTTCTTTCTCTGGTTTGAGGGGAAAAACAAGTCATGGAAATGATAAGGAGAAGAAACATGAAACTTAAAAAGGGTTCAAGAAGCTTCCACTTTCTAAAAAATTCCAATTTTGCCCTCTTATCTTGGCATTTTTGTTTTAGCTCCTTTTTGAGAATCGTCTTTTACATTATAAAATTTAGGTTCCCAATTTTGTAAAATGTCATTGGAATCACTTAAATTAAAGCTAAAACCTTCACGAACGAAAGTGTCAAAGTTTGGATCAACTAACATAAAAAAATATCTACTAGAGGGGCTTTAACTATCTCGGGGCATTCCATGGTTTTCAGGGCCTCTACAAACCTTAGAGAACTTAAATTTTTCATTTAGAAAGCCCTCGTGTGAGTATTCTAAAAATTGCCCGACATTACGAAAATGCCATTACATTTTGTTACAGTTTCGTTAAAATCCATCTAGCTATTCTAACTCCGGTTTCAGGGCACCTCTAGCCTTGACTCATTATTATTTGAGGTCTAAAATATTACTCTAATTTTATTAGACCTCAAATCACTCTATTTGGGGGGATTTCCTTTTTATTCGGTGAATTTAATGCATTTACGAAGAAACTGTACGTTACGTTTTTCGCATTTTCTCTTATTTTCAAAGAACTGGATATTACACAAGGTGCATCAAATGGCCTTCTTATCATACCATGACCATTTGAGCATGTTCAAAAGAATAAACACATCATATGGAAACATCCCAAATGGTCCAAATCATCATGGAACTCAAATTCACTTTTCTATTAGTTCGTATACACATATACATCAAAGTTTATAAATGTCAAAAATTCACATATTCATATATATGGTTCCAAAATGGATTCATACGCCATAATTACATACTTTTACTTATGCTCAATGCTTTACATCTCATAAGCTTCATATACATATAAACTTTAACATCAAAATGCATAAATTTCCTATTCTATTGTCAGAGTCTCATCTTTAAAAGGCATAGCTCCTATTTCTTGCTCCATATAACTCATTTAGACATGGTTAGATATAATATGGGGAAGAGTGAGATTCAAAGAATCCTAATAACTCTTTTACCTTTTCAATCATATATACATGGCATATTATCATGTCAAGGAATGCAGGCATGCAATGAAAGCTTCTAATAAACATACATAATTTTTTTTAAGTCATATAAACTCATTCAAATCAAATATAGGCTCTAAGGACTTTTGGTTTAGCCTCACCCAATTTCTTTAAGACTTTTGGAATTGCCGCATCCACTTTTAGGAACTTTTGACTTAGCCTTACTTTTTCTTGAGACTTTGGCTTTGTCTCACATATTCTTAGGGACTTTTAGCTTTTCCTCACCCATTCAAGCTATCTTGCATTCAAACATATTTCAAGAAGCATAATGGTACTAAAGCATTACATCAATAGATATAAATATATCTCATGGTTCAAACATACGCATAAGCATCCAATGACAATCAAACATCCAAGACTTATGTAATATCCGGTTCTTTGAAAATGAGAGAAAATGTAAGAAAAGTAATATACTATTTCTCTATAAACGAATGAAATTCACTGGATACAAAAGCAAGTCCCCCGAAATGACTTAGTTAAGGTCCCAAAAAATTTGAGAAGCATTCTAAACTCCTAAAAATGAGAATCCTAGGCTCAGATGGGAAGAAAAATAGAGCTAGAATGAAGAAACAAATTGTGACAAAAAATTAATGAAATGTAAGGGCATTTTCATCATTTTGAGCAAATTTTAGAATTCTCATAGGAAAGCTTTTTAAATGAAAGTTTTGAGTTCTTCAGGATTCTCAAAGGCCCTGAAAACTATGGGAAGCCCCGAGACAACTAAAGCCTCTCCGATGAACGTTTTCCAATGTCAATTGACTTAAACTTTGACTAATTCATTTGGGAAGGTATTCGCTTTGATTTGGGTGATTCCAAAAGTATTTTATAAATTAGAGGACCTAAATTTTATGATAAAAAAGACGGTTCTAAAAAATGAGTTAAAATGAGGCTAAACAGAGCAAACAAGCACGTAGGGGCAAAATGGTCATTTTGAAAAATTGTAAAAGAGGCTTCTTAAGTAAGATTACAACTCATCACCTTCTCTAAGCTTCCATTTGCAGAAAAATGGGTAGCCATGGCATGACATTAAGATGGGGGAGAGAGAAGAAGTTTAAGCTTCCGTTTAGGTAAGTAAACGGCTTCGTTTCATCCCGTACCAATTAGGAAAGTTATTCCTCTCTCTAATGGTGGTTTTATTTTCTTGAAAACTTGAAGATTCAGGTCTAACCCAAGCCAAAAAGGAACTCTTTCAAGAAATCAATCAGTAGAAAATAATTTATGCAAAGAGAGATCTGTTTTATGGTAAGACTTCACTTGAAACACTTACAAAATCTTATGTTTCTAAGCTATTTAAGCTTTGATCTAGAGAGAGAAAGTGAGAAAGAGAGTTTTTCTTTATATGTTCTTGATGGAACCAAAGGTTATGAAGTGTGAGGATTAAGAATATACAACTAAAATTGAAAAGGGAGCTTTAGAACGCAAGTTATGAAATTTAGGGCTTTGATTGCACCTTGAGCTCTACCATTAACCCTAGCCATATTTTATGATGTTTAAGTGTTCATATGAGTTCTTAAGACACCAAGAGAGCTTCCTACATGATTCTCCCATCAAAGGAAGCAAAGAAACTCTAAGGATGCCAAGAAGAGTATATGCTTCTGCCTAGAGTATAAATGGCACCTAAGGGTAGTTTTAATTTGTTCTAAGCTTATTTTTTAGCCATGTATGATGGGAGAGTATGAGAGAAAGTCTTAGAAAAATTTTAGAAACCATAGAAAGTGAGATGGCCTTGTATGTTCCATATTATGGCTTAAAGAAGCAACACCTAGCTAGGCTCCTTGATTTAATTGTGTGATGACTCCAAAGGGTTTAAATGGAGTCAAGAATCATAAATGAATAGATAGAATGGAGCCAAGATAATGTTTTCTTAAGGTTGCTTCATTAAGTGTATTATGAAACCATAAAAGAGCCTTATGAGTCACCTAGCTTTTCTAGTAAATGTGTGGCCTTATAATGTAATTCATGAGTATAATTAGCTTACATATGATATGTCTAGGCCAAGAGAAATGATCTCCACCTTTTTGGGTGTGTGAGGTCAAGGGAGAGGACTAAAGGCTTAAGGAAAAAATGTGCAAATGCAAGCAAGGTAGCTCTCTCCACCTTCTTTCATGCATGAATGTGTGCTTACATTGTCTTTGAATATGTGTAAGTATGTTTTAAGCTATGAAAAGTATTTTAGCATGAGCTCTTATTCCCATGATGATGTTTTATGCATGCAAGATGATATTTTATATGCTTGCCTTGGTTTGCTTGAGTGTGGAGAAGCCAAGAACCCTCTAGCCATGATGAAGATAAGCCAAGAACCCTTAAACTTGGTTGAGACAAAGTAAAAAGTCTCCCAAGGGTGAGGCTGACTCCCAAAAGTATGGTTGAGTCAAAACCTCTTAAAGAAAATGGATGATGCAAATCTAAAATCCATAAGTGAATGGGTGAGGCTAGTCTACTCAATTGGTAAGCCTATGTATGTTATAGATGATTTATTCAAATGCCAAGAATGTTTCATGAATGCTTACAAATGTCAATATGCCCATGCATGCATTTTCAAGGCTTGTATTACATACTTTATGTGTGATTGAAAGGGAGATGAGCTATTGGGATTCTTTGAATCTCATCCCCTCCTTTCCAATGTCTTAACATGCTAGGTGAAACAATTAAGGGAAGCCACCAAGCTAAGGAGAAGAAGATTGACATCAAAGTGTATGAAATTGTCTACTTTCATCTCTTTTGTAGCCATACATATGGCATATGATGTAATCCCATGATGAAATTGTTATGTATCCATTTGAACATGTGTAAATACCCACATATTTGATGTATGTATGAGCTTTAGTGCCATATGGATGATAATGTAGTTTTTGGGTATTGAATGGCAAGAGAAAGTGTATGAAATCTTGTGTATGGCATGGGGTGAGAGAGTGAGTTTGAGAAATATGGGTTTATGCACCTTTAAGACAAGTTTAGAGAGTCATTTTAGTGCATCCCCACGTACTCAAGTGGTCATAGTTGCCTTGGAGCTCAATTTGGACCCTTTGTAAAGCTTAAAAATGACTATTTCACAACCCAATATCAAGATCTGACCAAATGGACGAATTTGCTCATGAAATTTGGCACACATGTAGTATTATCCAGAGCTTTTTAGAGAGCTAAAGACCAGATTATTTGGAGCTCTGTAGAATTAATTATGAATTTTCAAAATTGCCATTTTTTTTGTTGAACTGATACAGGTACTATTCATATAGTCAGAAACTTAGGTTATGTCATTCATAGGCCAAATGATGTCCAATACTCATGAAATTTTACAAAAATAAACTAGACATGATGAGCTTTCTATGGCCATAGAGATCACCCTAATTGGATCTCTGAGCAGGGAGATATGAATTTTTGAACTTGGAGATCAGTACCAAGGATGACAACTAACCTCTGGTACTATTCCATCAGTTTCCGGTGCCTAGCTACCTCTGTTATGGTCTAGATTTATTTTTATCATAAATTAGATATCTGTAGCTTTCCAAAATGGTATAGTGTGCTTGATTTCTATTTTGGTAGAATTATTTATGATTTTTCAAAGTCCAGACATAGAATCTGGAAAACCAGTCCGAGGCTGCACTAGTATGTTTTGTGTATTTACTCCCTTTGCTCGAGGTGTGGACCATTTCTTGAACATGTTGTGAGTTGTATTTATGTATTTAAATGTGAGAATGAGATAGAGGAGTCCATATGACCCATGAGATACCAAAAGAAAATTTTTATCCATGGAGAAATGCATCTTAATTCATGACTTCCTATGCCATTATGTTGCTTTCTATAGAACAAGTGTGATATAAGGCATGGAAATTACATGAGTTGAGTCTTAAAATTATGGTATTACATTGTATGCAAGAAAGGATAAAGGGCACCTTGAGGTAAGAATCACAAACTTTCTTCTTGGAATTTTCCTTCCCCTTCTTGGCGTCACACACACACCTAGGAGGATCTTAATTTACTTGGCCTAGACACATCAAATGAGACATAGTTATATCATTGGAACAAGTTCTATCCTCACATAAACTCTATACAAGCTTGTTTTAACTTATGACATGGTTATGGTTCCAAATAAATACATAATGAAGCAACCTATAACACTTAAAAATTAATTTAGAATAATTATGATGAGTTAAGGAATTAATATGGGTAATTAGTAAAATTAATTAAATAGAAAAGGAGATGGATATTAAATTTGGGCCATATGATTAATTGAATTCCATTTCTTAGAAGCCCAACCTTAGTTATGTGCAGACCTAATGTTAATGGACTCTTATAATTGGCCTAACAAATTAAAATCTGAACCCACTTGGTGAAATATCTATTTCTTATTAGACGACAAAAATAGGAGCATTTTCAAAACAAGTGTAACACCATAATTTCTAGCTCATTTCATGCCTTTAAATAACTCATTTCTAGGAATCATGAAAATTCTCAAAGAGAAAGGCATTAAAATAATGACTATTTTAGCGTTGCATCGCGTATAAAAATTTCATTCGGTGTCACGTGAACCATATGAGCTCATACATTACATTCTCATATTTAATTACATGGATATAACTTATTTCCATCATTAAATATGCCCTACAACTTGTGGAAAGCAAGAAGATGCATAAAATTCATGCTTGCATTTTTGGGCAGAATTTTTTCTTTTCTGTCACAAAGTTTGGAAAATCATAACTAATTATAAAAAAATTGAAATGATGCATTCTTTGCCATTATGGAAAGCTACACAAGTCTAATTTATGTTAAAAATATGTCCAGATCATAACATCCAACACAGAGGGCATTTGACATTTGAAAAGGTCTAGGGGTCAGGCTATCCACTGGTGCTATCACAGAATTCTGCAGCAAACTTCAAAAATATCCAATTAATTTTAAAAAAATCCAATCTATGAAAATGATACTAATATAGAAAGCTACAGATGTTAGCTAGAGGGGAAAAAATAACTCCAAGCTAGTTTAGGCATGCCCAGACCTTGAAACTCAATCGAACGGTACCTAAGGTCAGTTGGAGTGCTTGGTATTGGATAGATTCTTTAAAAATTCATGTCTCTCTCTCTAGACATCCAAAGGAGGTAATTTTAGTGGACACAACTCATTGGGAATGTCTAGTTCTTCTATATAAAATTTCATGACAATTAGACATCATTTGTACCCTGTGTGATAGATTTCATTTTCAGACCTGAGTAAATAGTGACATGACCAAAATTAGAATTTTTGCCAAATTTAAAAATTCATCAAATATTCTTTAGACCTCCAAAAATTCTCTTCTTTAACTTTCTAAAAATCTCTCAACAAGCTCTAATTACATGCCAAATCTCATATCAAGAAGAGCTAATTTGGACAAAAAGTGATATAGGGTTCCATTATGGTCAATTTTGGCTCCATATAGGACACCAAAATGTCCAAATGGCTTTCCTTGGGGTTTGGCACCTTTTAGACAAGTCTAAAAGCATAATTAAGACTTGTATGAGCTGCCAAAATGGTCCCAAATCCCATGCATCTCAATTTGGCCATTTTATTTACACTTATACACATTTACATAAAGCCATTCAAGAAGCCACATTGCCATAACATACTCAAATAGCATTCTAATGATCACATAACACTTCCTCCCATTTATACATCATATAATTTCATAATTATATATGTTCATAACATCATAGTACATATATAACCATCGATTACATCAATTGCCTTTTGTATGGCCTTAAAGTAGCAAAATTCAAACACTTTAATGTCATTCTCTCATCTTTAAGGTGATTGGCTTCTATTACCTTGCTCTCTAGGTCCACCTAGCATGTTAGAATATTGGAGAGGAGGGCATGAGATTCAAAGAATCCCAATAGCTCATCTCCCATTCAATCATACATAAAAGATGTAAACAAGTCTCATAAATGCATGTATGGTCATGTTGACATGTGCAAACATTCAAGAGGCATTTTCATCATTTGAAAAAGTTATATATAGCATACAAAGGCTTGCCAAGCAAGTGGATTAGCTTCTCCTATTTACTTGTGAATTTTGCACTTGCCTCACCTATTCTTTAAGAGATTCTTGGACTCAACCATACTCTTAGGAGTCAACTTCATTTTTGGGAGACTCTTTACTTTGTCTCAACCAATCTTAAGGGTTCTTAGCTCATTCTTACCATGGCTAAGGGTTCTTGGCCTCACCACACTCAAGCAAACCCAAGCACATATAATAAACATCATATGAAAGCATATCATAACATCATGGCACCATGGAATCAATGTAATACCCTAAAATTAATTAAGGTGTTAATCATAATTTTGGATTAATTAAGAATAATTAATATGGAATAATTGAGTAAGTTAAGTAAATGAAAAATTTGAAAAGACAAATTATTAATATGGGTTTGAGATTTAATTGGGAGAGAAATTTTATCTAGGCCTAAATTAATGTAGGAAATCATGATAAGAGGCTAATGGGGGCCTAATAAACTAGGTGCAGACCTAATATGATTCAATGTGATAGAGGCCCAAGATCCACCTTGTATAAGCTCTTATAATTGGCCCAATAACCCTTGTGTAGACCCAAAACCTTTGAGCTCTTAAAACTTGTTCTAGCCTAATAGAATTTCAGCAGCCCAATGCATAAGAGTTGACTTAATAAAGTTAAAATCTGAAGCCCAAATAGAGTTAGACCTTGGAGCAACCCATGACCCATATTTGACCAAACTAAAACCCTAATGCTTCAGCCTCTTCCCCATTTGCTGAAACACAAACACCCATCTCAAAATTCGAAGGTCCAAAGGAGGCTCTAGGGTTCTTGGCATATTTTCACATTTTCCCAATTCTAGAGCAAGATTTAGCCAAAGTAATAGTTATATAACTTAATCCTCTCATCTTTCTCTTCATTTTGGTCTAATTAGTTTTTTATTTGGAGTATTTTCACCATACCCAAAATCTGAAATGTGGTTGTTTGGGATTTTCTTGGTGAAATTCGTAGGTTAAGGCTAGGACTGACATTAGGTGAGTATAGATCTTTCATTTTGATGCTTTCTTTGCTAGTTTGAGACCCCCATAGCTGATTTATAATATGGGTATTAATTTTGTACGAATTTGCTTAGGATTTTGGGTGAAACATTGAGGTTTCTGGTGGAGGACACATCAATCCGAATTTGGGACTTGTAGTAGTTGGGTAAGTGATTCCTAGGTAGTCATTAGCATTTTAAATTCTTTGAATACTTATTACAACTACTAATGATGAATTAGAGTAATAATTCTATGATGCTATGATTATAGGGAGATTTTGGTACCATTGGTGGCTGTTGCAATTATCTACAAGTAAGGTAACCGGGTTTACATTAATTCTATGCATATATCTGTTTTAATTTCATATTTACTATACATGAATGATTTGAAATGTTGAATGAATTGGTTGGCTATCTATTGTATTGTGTTAGACCTTATGAGTCCATGGTGGAGCTGTGGTGCGGCTGCCACCCGTGCATGTGCTTCAATCGGGCACCGGGTATGATCAAACCCCAGATGCACTGAGCCCTGGTTGTGCTCAAAGGGGAGTAGGTGCCGTGGACGGGCCTCTCCCGGTGTTAACGGCCTTTAACATATGAAAATATGATTGCTAGTATGGGATAGTGATCATGATAGCCTAATTGTTTCATTTACTGATATGACTGGTGTCCTTCTGATGCTTATGTGAAATTATGCATGTATGCTAATTAAACTAGATTATATGATAGAATTGCCTTGGTTGCTAAGATTCGCATCTCACCCTATTTTATGGGATTAATATTTCAAGTGAAGGTTTTTTGGGTAAGGATAAGAGGAAGCAAGTGGATGAAAATCCATGAGTCCCAACATGTGGGGAGAAAGCTACACTTAGGCTAACTTATTTAGTATAGATGCTAAATTTTGTATTCTTTATTGTATAGCATCATCATGTATTCATGTTGCCAAGTGTAGGCTCTTATATTTTGATTACCTTGGATGTATTCATTGAGGAGTTAGACCTCATTTTAGCTTGATATCAGACGTATGAACCCATAGCACTTGACGTATGTATTTTGCTGAATTTATGGTATGGTATACTATTGGAAATATAATTATGTGATGTATTAGATATAATATGAACCATTGATGTATAAAACCTCTGACGGAATGTATATCGAATTTTAATTTTCAATAGTGCATAAGTTCTGGTTGCTATTACTCTATGGACTTACCGGTATAGGATAGTTGGAGGAGTGGAAACTTACATTTAAATTTTGAATTGGTAATGGTAGAATAGCTGGGTGTATAGGGTAGATAAATACCATTAGAGATATATAAAATGAGTGGGAGTGGTTCTAGGGTAGTCCTAAGATGAGAATTGGAGTGTAGGGAATGAAATTTGGGAGATATAGTTATAGGAGGGAGTCACACCACGGCTAAGAAGGCTTCGCCATGGCTAGATGAGTGACAGAAGCGAAGGGCATCGCAGCATAAGTAATCTCACCTCTGTGGAAACGAATAACAATTTCCTGGAGAGTAACAGTGTCGAGGAACGCCGTGGCATGAGGAAACTCGCCGCACCACTCGCCGTGGCGCAGAGTGAAAAAAATCGCCCAGGAGGGTAATAGAATGAAACCTCACTGCGGTGTATCACATACCGCTATAGCGCTAGTCGAAGGAACAAACTGAGGGGTATCCAGTGGCAAATCTCACCACAGCGCAAGTGTATTGTGTCGAGGGGAGAGTCAGGGGACTTAGAACAATAGTTCCATAAGGTATTTCTGCTGCGGCACTGCGTAGGCTAGCCGCGGCCATGGTTCAACTCGCCACGGCATTGAGAAATTTGCCCAGTAATTTCAGAGAGCAACTTAGCCGCAACGGTAATAATATGGGCCGTAGCGCAAAACCCTAAATTCCTTCCTTTAGCCTAGAACCCGAGTTTCTTCAATGGTAATGCTAGGAAATGATATAGGAATACTTGTGGGAGGTTTTAGTGTGTTGAAACTGATGAATGGATGAATCGTAAACCCCTCATAGTAGTATGATTTCTCTTATGCATTTTTCTTTTGTTTGTGGTTGTTTAGTGATGACCCTAACATCAAGGTTCAAATTTTCCTATATTTTCATGACATAATAAATTGTAACAACTCCAAACCTTGATCATTAAATATTAATTGCATATTTAACTATAATTACCATGTTTAGAGGGTAAGGTTGTCACAATCAAATTCATACTAGAACACTTTTCATGGCTTAAAATACATATACACACATTCAAAGACAAGTAAAGCAAGCAATCATACATGAGAGAAGGAAGAGTGAGTTACCTTGGTTACAACCATACTTTTTCGCCTGAATTTTCCTTCCTTGCTCGACCACACACACATAAAAATGTGGGGATGATTTCTCTTGGCCTAAACACAATTTATGGAAGCCAATTAGGTTCATGGAATTAATTCTAAGGCCACACAACTTGCTTAGACACTAGCTTGATCTATAAACCTTATTATGGTTCCATAAATGCACCTAAAGAAGCAACACCCCTCAAATAAATTTTAGGCTCCATTATTTCCTTTCAAATATGATTCTTGACTCCTTTTAAGCCTCTTGGATTCATTACACAATTAAACCCAAGAGCCTAACTATATGTTGCTTCTTTAAGTCATATTATGGAACATAAAGCACTAACTCATTCTCTAAGTTTCCTAAATTTTTCCCAAGGCTTCCTCTCATATTTATTCATCATATATGACTCAAAAATAGGCTTAGAAAAATTTAAAACTCTCTCTAACTATGGTAACCCTTGTTGGCTGAGACAATGAAGCATGATAGGTTCTATAAAGTTTTTTTTTATTTTCTCAAGGGAAGATGCATATGGGGGAACTTCTAGGGATCTTAGAAACTCATTTAAACACTTATTTAGGCATAAGAATTAAGAGATTAAATCAAGAACATTTAAAACCCTAGAAATTGCATCTTGAAATTCCATGATTTTTTGTTAATTCTCTTTGCATATTCTTAATCTCCACACCCTTTTTCCTAAGAATTGCCCTTAGTTCTGCCTAAAAATCAAACCCTCCCAGGGTTTCTTAAGTGAGGCAAAATGGAAAAGGGAGAGGAACAAAAGGTAGCAACCATGGGAGAAGAAATTACCTTTTTTCTTGCTTTTTCTCACTTGAATCTTGTGTTCTTGGAGCTCCTCTCTTCAAATCCGAAATTTCCCCGTAATATCTCCCTTAAACCAAATTTGTAAACTTCATTTTAATCAAAGGAAACAAAGGAGAACGGAGGAGAGGAGGTTTGGATGGAAGAAAGCATGAAAAACTACCAAGAAACCATACCTTAAGCTTTTGATTTCTCCTTCTTCTTATCTCCCTTTGGTGCTCTTAAACCCTAGCTTTCTTATCTGAATTTAGGTGGAAAAATATGAGACTTAAATGATGGAAGAGTGGGGCACCTCCTATTTGTAGGTGGAGGAGAATGGCTTTTCAAAAATTTTCGTTTTGCCCTTCGTTTTTGGCATTTTTGTTTCTTATTCGTTTTAGCTCCTTCTTGAGAACCATCTTCCTATTATAAAATTTAGGTTCCTAATTTAATAAAAAGCCTTTGGAATCACTCAAATCAAAGCTAAAACCTTCCTGAACGGATCTGTCCAAGTTCAGGTACACTGATGTTGAAAAACATCCACCGGAGGGGATTTAACTGCCCCAGGACTTCCCATGATTTTCAGGGCCTCTGAGAACTCTAAAGAACTCAAAACTTTCATTTAAAAAGCCATCTTGTGTGAATTCCAAAAATTACTCAAAATTATGAAAATGCCATTACGTTTTGTAAGATTTTTGTCAAAATTTGTTTCTTTATTCTAGCTCTATTTTTTTTCTGTCTGAGCCTAGAATTCTCATTTTTAGGAGTCTAGAATGTTACTCAATTTTTTTGGGGCATTAACTAATTCATTTAATTCATTTAAGGGGACTTGCTTTGAAAATACGCCCTTTTATATTATTTAACGAAAATCGAATATTACAATTCTCCCCCCTTTAAAATTTCATCCTCGAAATTTAGATAACATACCTTATGGGAAGAGTTCTAGATGTTTCTTCCTCATATCTTCCTCTAACTCCCAGGTAGCTTCTTCGGGAGATAACCCCTTCCAAACCACTTTCACCAGCGATATTGTCTTATTCTGTAATTGCTTGAGTCTAATGTCCACAATCTGATCTGCTGATACTATATATAATAGATCATCCTGTAACTACACATTCTCATATTCTATGACATGTGAGGGGTCGAGCTGATACTTTTTAAGTTGTGAAACATAGAATATATTGTGGACTTAGCTTAAGTTTGGGGGAAGGGCTAGTCTGTAGGCCACAGGTCCTACTTTATTAAGAATCTGGAAAGGATTTATATATTTTGGATTGAGCTTTTAACTTTTGATGGATTGACCTATCCCTATGACTGGAGACACTCTAATGAAGACATGGTTTCCAATCTCAAACTTTAACAGCCGTCTACGTTTATCTGCATAACTTTTCTGTCTACTCTGGGCCATCAGGAGTTTTTTTCTAATGGTCTCAATCTGTCTAGAAGTCTGGTCTACTAACTTTGGGCCTATAAGGCTCTACTCTCCTAGCTCAACCTAACACATTAGAGACCTACACTTCCTCCCATACAATGCCTCATATAGTGCTATCTGTATACTTGCATGATAACTATTATTATAGGCAAACTTCACTAGAGGCAAGTATGTATCCCAATTTCCTTTCATTTCTAAGACACACGCCCTCTATATGTCCTCTAGGGTTTAGATGGTTCTCTTTGTTTGTCCATCTGTCTGGGGATGATAGGCTATGCTAAATCTGAGTTTAGTACCTAGAGCATTCTGTAATGATCTCCAGAAATTCGATGTGAATCTGGGATCTCTATTTGAAACTATACTCCTAGGCATACTATGCAATCTAACTATCTCTTTGATGTACAGTTGGGCTAACTTATCTAGGGTATAAGTGGCTTTTATAGGTAAGAAATGCGCTGACTTTGTTAATCTATCCACTATTATCCATATTTCATCATGCCCTGATGATGTCCTGGGTAAACCTATGACAAAATTCATAGCTACACTATCTCATTTCCACTCTGGGATATCTAGGGGCTGAAGTAACCCAGTTAGTTTCTGGTATTCTATCTTGACTATTTAACATACTAGATATCAGGAGGCATACTTTGCTATGTTTGTTTTCATTCCAGGCCACCAAAACATTTTCTTTAAGTCCTGGTACATTTTATTACTACTCAGATGAATGGTATACATGCTCTTATGTGCCTCATCTAATATTTTCTCTTTGATTTCTGTATTTCTAGACACATATAGCCTATCTCTGTATCTCATTATATCATCTTCAAACAGATTGAACTCATGTATGCTACCCTGGGCTATCTGAGCTCTAACCTTACTTACATGGTCATCTGTCTGCTGGGCCTTTCTTATCTAATCCCTCAAGTCATTTTCTATTCGGGTTTCACTCATTAATAATTTCCCTGAATACACCTTACAAGAGAGACTAATATCTCTAAATCTCTCAATCAATTCTTGCTCTTGGATCATCATACAGGCCATGTGTATGAATTTTTTACTTAGGGTATCAACTACCACATTAGTCTTATCGGGATGGTATTTCAATGTGAAATCATAGTCTTTCAAAAATTCTAACCATCTTTGTTGTCTCATATTTAGCTCTTTCTATTCAAATAAATATTTAAAGCTCTTGTGGCCGCTGTAAATTTTTATAGTTGCCCAATATAAGTAGTGTTTCCATATTTTCAAAGCAAATACTACTGTGGCTAACTCTAGATCATGTGTAAGGTAGTTTTCCTTATGGGATTTCAACTGTCTAGAAGCGTAAGCTACCACTCGGCCTTTCTGCATAAGCACACATCCTAACCCTTTCTTAGAGGCATCACTATAGACTACAAAAGTTTCTCTATGGTTAAGGAGTACTAAAACTGGGGCCATGGTTAACTTGTGCTTCAACTCTTGAAAACTACTCTCACATTTCCCATTGTACACAAACGGTACATTCTTTCTAGTAAGCTGAGTTAGTGGCATCGCTATCTGAGAAAAGCCTTGAATAAACCTCTTATAGTAACCTACTAAACCTAGGAAACTCCTTATCTCTGTCACTATCCTAGGTCTCTCCCACTGTAACACTGCTTCTACTTTGTGGGGATCTACTGCAACCCCTGCTTGGGAGATTACATGACCTAGAAATTGAACTTCAGTGAGCCAGAACTCACATTTACTAAGTTTAGCATACAACTGTCTCTCTCTTAAGGTCTCTAAGGCTAATCTTCGGTGCTGCTCATGTTTCTCTCTACTTTTTGAGTAGATGAGGATGTCATCTATGAAGACAAGTATGAATCTATCTAAATATAGTCTGAAGACTCTGTTCATGTAATCTATGAATACTGCGGATGCATTCGTTAACCCGAAGAGCATAACTAAAAATTCATAATGCCCGTATCTAGTTCTAAATGCTGTTTTAGGAATATCCTCATCCTTTATTCTAAGTTGATGATATCCCGACCTGAGGTCTATCTTAGAAAATACTGACGTTCCAACTAACTGATTTAGGAGGTCATCTATGCGAGGGAGAGGGTACTTATTCTTCATAGTTATCTTATTGAGTTATTGGTAATCTATACATAATCTAAGGTTTCTGTCTTTCTTCTTTACGAATAAAACTGGAGCTCCCTACGGCAAGACACTGGGTCTGATGAAACCCTTATCTAAGAGCTCTTTTATCTGTTTCTTAAACTCAGCTAGCTCAATGGGAGCCATCCTATACGGGGCCTTAGACACAAGACCTACCCCAGGTATAATGTCTATAAGAAACTCTACCTCTCTCTCTAGGGGTAAGCCACTAATCTCTTTAAGAAATACCTCTGGGAACTCCCTCACTATGGAAATCTCATCTATACCCTTTTCTACCTTAGCCTGAACTAAAAAGAAAACCAGATATCCTTGACAATCATGCCCTAGAGATCTCTCAGCCTGGGAGGTGGTCATGACAGATAACTCAGTCCTTATACTAGGCATAGTCCCACACTCAGGTAAAGTAATACATCTGTGGCTACAATCTAGTATGGCATTATTTGCAAACATCTAGTTTATGCCAATAATTATATCAATATCAGCAAGGGGCATACAAATTAAATCAAGGGTAGTAAAGCAATGATTAAATTGGATCACATAATTCAAACAAGCATAGGAGGTAATGGCTCGGTCTCCCATAGGGGTAGATACATGCAATTCATATGGTAATGTATACATACTCAGACTCAACCTCCTGGCACAATCATATGATATAAAAGAATGGCTAACACCCGAATCAAATAATGCAGTTACAGAAAAATCATTTATTCTAATAGTACCTTGAATCAGACTTAGGGACCGGCTAGCCTTCTGCTGTGACAAGGCAAAGACTCTACCCTAGGTCTGAGGTCTAGGAGGAGGAGCCATCTCCCATTGCTGTGTAACCTGTGGAGGAGCCTGTGTGCAATCCCTGGCCATGTGTCCTTGCCTACCACACCTGAAACATATATTCTACCCCGCATAATATAGTCTGGTGCCATGATTCTTGCCACACTAGGGACATGTGATCGGTGTGAAACTGCCTCTACTGGACTAAGTCCTCTGTCTCTTGCCTTTTCTACCCCACTGGCCTTTACCACCTCTCTAGCTAGTAACTGCAACCTGTGATCCCTCTCTAAGTCTCTTGGGCTCAGGGAAGGGTGGCCTAGCACTGGAGGTAGGCTACATCGACTTGAGGTTTGTCTCCATAACTCTGCATATCTTAACTAGAGTATTAAAGTACCTGATTCTTTGTGGTACTACCTTGTCTCTGATCTTAGGGAGTAAGCCTTTCTCTAATCTATCCACTCCCCACCTCTCATCATCATGTCTTTGCAAGTAAGAGGAGTATCGGGAGAGCTCTATAAATTTTGCCATATATTGGTCCACAAACATCCCTTCTGTCTGTTTCAAAAGAATAAATTCTGATTCTTTCTCATCCCTAACTGAGCTAGGGAAATATTTCTCATGGAATGCTTAGAGGAATGCCTCCCATGTAATCGGAAGGTTCCTCGCCCTCAAAATAGGCTCAGTGCCCTTCCACCAATAGTCTACTTCTTTTTGTAATTGGAAGACAGCCATCTTGGCTTTCTACTCAGACGTACACTCCATCACCTCAAAAATCTTCTCTAATTGCATAATCCAGGCCTCAACTATTTCTGAATTCATTTCACCATCAAAGGTGGGAGGCCCAAACTTTCTGAACTGGGTAATGATCTTTCTGGTTGAGGGCTACTCCTGAGCTGGAGGCGTCTGAGTTAGTGGAATAGGAGCAACCGTCTATATGTGTGGTTGTAGATCTGGATGAGTCACCTCTGAATGCTCGGGATGATCTAAGTGGGGAGATGGCTATGGAGGAGTAGGTGTAGGGCCCTGGCTATCTCTCGCAGCAAACAATTCTTGTAACTGCATGATAACGGCTGCTGCTGATCTAAGCGAGCTATAATAGACTATAAGACTCCAGCTATTAGATCACTAGGCCTAGCTCTATCATCAGCACAAGGCTCTCTAGAGGGCTAACCTCTCCTAGTGTTTACCATCTTGCTGAAACATCATAACAAACTTTAACATGAAAAAGGGAACACTTCCACCATCAACACACTCAATTCATCCATAAACAAGCCCATATGCATCTAGGCAACTTATAAACACAAGCCACAGCCCACTTCAAGAGCCTGAATCCTTGCTCTGATACTAAAAATGTAACACTATAATTTCTAGCTCATTTCATGCCTTTAAATAACTCATTTCTAGGAATCATGAAAATTCTCAAAGAAAAAGGCATTAAAACAATAACTATTTTAGCATTGCGTCGCATATAAAAATTTCATTCAGTGTCACATGGATCATATGAGATCACACATCACATTCTCATATTTAATTATATGGATATAACTCATTTCCATCATCAAATGTGCCCTACAACTCTTCGAAAGCAAGAAGATGCATAAAATTCATGCTTGCATTTTTGGGCAAAATTTTCTCTTTTCTGTCACAAACTTTGGAAAATCATAACTAATTCTAGAAAAATCAAAATATGCATTCTTGGCATTCTAGAAAGCTACACATGTCTACTTTATACTAAAAATATGTCCAGACCATAACATCTAACACAGAGGATCTTTGACATTCGAAAAGGTCCAAGGGTCAGGCTGTCCATTGGTACTATCACATAATTCTGCAACAAATTTCAAAAAAATACAATCCATGAAAATAATACTAATATGAAAAGTTTTGGATGTTAGGTAGAGGGAAAATATAACTCTAGGCCGGTTTAGGTGGGCCCAGACCTCGAAACTCAATCGAACAGCACCTGAGGTCAGTTGGAGTGCCTGGTACTGGATAGATTTTTTAAAAATTCATATCTTCCTCTCTAGACATCCAAAGGAGATGATTTTAGTTACAAGTCACTGAGAATGTCTAGTTTCTTTGTATAAAATTTTATGGCAATTGGACATCATTTGAGCCCTGTGTGATAGATTTCATTTTCGGACCTGAGTGAATAGTGACATGACCAAAACCAGAATTTTTGCTAACTTTGAAAATTCATCAAATATTCTCTAGACCTCTGAAAATTCTATTCTTTACCTTTCCAAAAATCTCTAATTTCGTGCCAAATCTCAGATCAAGAAGAGCTCATTTGGACAAAAAGTGACATAGGGTTCCATTATGGTCAATTTTGGCTCCATATAGGATACCAAAATATCCAAATGGCTTTCTTTGGGATTTGGCACCTCTTGGAGAAGTCTAAAAGAATAATTAGGACTTGTATGAGCTGCCAAAATGGTCCCAAATCCCATGCATCTCAATTTGGCCATTTTATTTACACTTATACACATTTACATAAAGCCATTCAAGAAGCCACATTGCCATAACATACTCAAATAGCATTCTAATGATCACATAACACATCCTCCCATTTATACATCATATAATATCATAATTACATATGTTCATAACATCATAGTACATATACAACCATTGATTACATCAATTGTCTTTTGTATGGCCTTAAAGTAGCAAAATTCAAACACTTTAATGTTATTCTCTCATCTTCAAGGTGGTTAGCTTCCATTACCTTGCTCTCTTGGTCCACCTAGCATGTTAGAATATTGGATAGGAGGGGATGAGATTCAAAAAATCTCAATAGCTCATCTCTCATTCAATCATACATAAAAGATGCAAACAAGTCTAATAAATACATGTATGGTCATGTTGACATGTGCAAATATTCAAGAGGCATTTTCATTATTTGAGAAAGTCATACATAGCATACAAAGGCTTGCCAAGCAAGTGGATTGGCCTCACCCATTTACTTATGAATTTTGCACTTGCCTCACCTATTCTTTAAGAGGTTCTTGGACTCAACCATATTCTTAGGAGTCAATCTTACTTTTGGGAGACTCTTTACTTTGTTTCAACCAATCTTAAGGGTTCATGGCTCATCCTCACCATGGCTAAGGATTCTTGGCCTCACCACGGCTAAGGATTCTTGGCCTCACCACACTCAAGAAAACTCAAGCACACGTCATGAATATCATATGAAAGCATATTTTAATATCATGACACCATGGAATCAAAGTCATACTAAAACACTTTTCATGGCTTAAAGTACATATGCACACATTCAAAGACAAGTAAAGTAAGCAATCATGCATGAGAGAAGGAGTGAGTTACCTTGGTTATAACCACACACTTTTTCTCTTGAATTTTTCTTCCTTGCTTCGGCCACACACACACAAAAGTGTGAGGATGATTTCTCTTGTCTTAAACACGATTTATGGAAGCTAATTAGGTTCATGGAATTAAGTCTAAGGTCACACAACTTGCTTAGACACTAGCTTGATCTATAAACTTTATTATGGTTCCATAAATGCACCTAATGAAGCAACACCCCTTAAATAAATTCTAGGCTCCATTCTTTCTTTTCAAATATGATTCTTGACTCCTTTTAAGCCTCTTGGATTCATCACACAATTAAAACTAAGAGCCTAACTATATGTTACTTCTTTAGGTCATATTATAGAACATAAAGCACTAACTCATTCTTTAAACTTCCTAAATTTTTTTTGCAGCTTCCTCTCAGATTCATTCATCATATATGACTCAAAAATGGGTTTAGAAAATTTTAAAACTTTTCCTAGTTATGGTAACCCTTCTTGGCCAAGACAATGGAGCATGATGGGTTCCATGGAGTTTTCTTTGTTTTCTCAAGGGAAGATGCATATGGGGGAACTTCTAGGGATTTTAAAAACTCATTTAAACACTTATTTAGGCATAGGAATTAAGAGATTAAATCAGGAATACTTGAAACCCTAGAAATTGCATCTTGAAATTCCATAGTTTTTTGTTAATTCTCTTTACATATTCTTAATCTTCACACCCTTTTTCCTAAAAATCAGCCTTGGTTCAGCCTAAAAATCAAACCCTCCTAGGGTTTCTTAGGTAAGGCGAAATGGAGAAGGGAGAGGAACAAAAGGTAGCAACCATAGGAGAAGAAATTACCTTGTTTTCATGCTTTTTCTCACTTGAATCTTGTGTTCTTTGAGCTCCTTTCTTCAAATCCGAAATTTTCCCTTAATATCTCCCCTAAACCAGATTTGTAAACTTCATTTTAATCAAAGGAAACAAAGGAGAATGGAGGAGAGGAGGTTTGGATAGAAGAAAGCATGAAAAACTACCAAGAAACTATACTTTAAGCCTTTAATTTCTCCTTCTTCTTCTTTCCCTTTGGTGTGCCTAAACCCTAGCTTTCTTCTTTGAATTTGGGTGGAAAAATATGAGACTCAAATGATGGAAGAGTGGGGTGCCTCCTATTTACAAGTGAAGGAGAATGGCTTTTTCAAAAATTCTCGTTTTGCTCTTCGTTTTTGGCATTTTTGTTTCTCGATTGTTTTAGCTCCTTTTTAAGAACCGTCTTTTGATTATAAAATTTAGGTTCCCAATTTAATAAAATACCTTTGGAATCACTCAAATCGAAGCTAAAACCTTCTCAAATAGATCTATCAAAATTCAAGTACACCGATGTTAGAAAAAATCTACCGGAAGGGGATTTAACTATCCCGAGGCTTTGAATAATTTTCAAGACCTTTGAGAACCTCAGAGAACTCAAAAATTTCATTTAAAAAGCCTTTCTGTGTGAATTCCAAAAATTACTCAAAATTATGAAAATGCCATTACGTTTCGTAAGATTTTTGTCAAAATTTGTTTCTTCATTCTAGCTCCATTTTTCTTTCGGTCTGAGCTTAGAATTCTCATTTTTAGGAGTCTAAGATGTTACTCAAATTTTTTTGGGACCTTAACTAATTTATTTTAGGGGACTTGCTTTGAAAACGCGCTTGTTTTTGTCGTTTAACAAAAATTGGATATTACAGCAAGTCCCTCAAAATTGATTAGTTAAGGTCTTGAAAATTTTGAGTAACATTCTAGACTCTTAAAAATGAGAATCACACACTCATACGGAAAGAAAAACAGAGCTAGAATGAAGAAACAAAATTTAACGAAAGACTTATGAAATGTAATGGCATTTTTGTAATTTTGAGCAAATTTTGGAATTCACACCTGAGGGCTTTTTAAATGAAAGTTTTGAATTCTCCAGTTAAAGGCCCTAAAAACTATGAGAAGCTTTGGAACAGTTAAAACCCCTCTAGTGGACGTTTTCTAATGTCAGTGTACCCAAACTTTGACGAATTTGTTTGAAAAAGTTTTAACTCAAATTTGAGTAATTCCAAAGGCATTTTACTAAATTGGGAACCTAAATTTTATAATGAAAAAGACGGTTCTAAAAAAGGAGCTAAAATGAATTAGAAACGAAAATGCTAGGAATGAAAGGCAAAATAGAAATTTTTGAAAAATCTTTCTTCCTCCCACCTATATATATAGGGCGCCCCACTCTTCCATTCATTTAGCTTCATATGTTTCTGCCCCAAACTAGAGAAAAACCCTAGGGAGAGTGGCACACAAGAGAAAGAGAAAGAGGAGGAGAAATCAAAGGCTAAAGGTATGCATTTTTGGTAGTTTTTCATGCTTTTTCCTTTCCAAACCTCTTATCCTCCATTTTCCTTTCTTTTCTATGATTATATTAAAGTATATAGATCTTTTTTAAGGGAGAAGCAAAGGGGAAATTTTGGATTTGAAGAGATGAGGCCAAAGAAAAGAGGATTTAAGTGAGAAAATAAGGAAAAACAAGGTAATTTCTCCTTCCATGATTGCTACCCCTTGCTCCTCTTCTCTCCATGGTTCACCCCACTCAAGAAGCTATAGGAGGGCTTGGATTTTAGGCAGAACCAAGGGTGAATCTTAGGAAAAAGAGTGTGGAAAATAAGAATATACAAAGGGAATTAACAAATAACCATAGAAATTCTAGGATTTCATGTGCTCTTTGTAAAATCTGACTTGATACCTTAATTTTCATGCCTAAATGAAAGTTTAAATGAGCTCCTAAGGTCTCTAGAAGTCTCCCCATGTATTTCTTCCATCAAGAAAACAAAGCAAAGTCTATGGAAGCCAAACTTCTTCATTGTCTCAGCCAAGAAGGGTTTGGATATCTAGGGAGAGTTTTAAATTTTTCTAAGCCCATTTTTGAGTCACATATGATGAATGAAAATGAGGAGAAGCCTTGGAAAAAATTTAAGAATCCTAGAGAATGAGTTGGTGTCTTATGTTCCATAATATGACTTAAAGAAGCAACATGTAGTTAGAGTCTTTGTTTCAATTGTGTGATGACTCCAAGAGGCTTAAAAGGGGTAAAGAATCATATATGAAATAAAAGAATGGAGTCTAGAATTTATTTGATAGGTGTTGCTTCATTAAGTGCATTCTTGGAACTATAAAGGGGTTTATAGATAATGTTAGCATTTAAAGAAGATGTATGGCCTTAGAATTAATTCCATAAACCTAATTGGCTTTCATAAATTGTGTTTAGGCCAAGAGAAATCATTCCCACACCTTTGTGTGTGTGAGGCCAAGGAAGGGAGAGCAAATTCAAGAGAAAAAGTGTATGGCTGCATCTAAGATAGCTCACTCCTCCTTCTCTCATGTATGAATGTATGCTTGGCTTGTCTTTGAATGTGTGTACGTGAAAATTTAAGCCATGAAAAGTATTATAACATGACTTTTATTCCATGGTGCCACGATGTTACATTATGCTTTCATATGATGTTTGTTGTGTATGCTTGGGTTTTCTTGAGTGTGGTGAAGCCAAGAACCCTTAGCCATAGTGAGGATGAGCTAAGAATCCTTAGAATTGGTTGAGACAAAGTAAAGAGTTTTCCAAAAGTGAGGTTGACTCCCAAGAGTAAAGTTGAGTCAAAATCCTCTTAAAGAAATGGGTGAGGCAAGTCCAAAATCCACAAGTGAATGGGTGAAACTAATCCACTTGCTTGTCAAGCCTATGTATGTTATGTATGACGTGCTCAAATGTTAAAAATGTCTCTTGAATGATTGCAAATGTCAATATACCTATGCATGCATTTGTAAGAATTGTTTTATATTTTTTATGTGTGATTGAAAGGGAGATGAGCTATAGGGATTCTTTGAATCTCATTCCCTCCTCTCCAATGTTCTAACATGTTAGGTGGACTAAGTGGACAAGGCAATGAAAGCCCACACCTTGGGAGATGAAAGTATGACATTGGAATGCATGGAATTTACTTCTTTAAGGCCATATAAGTGGCAAATATTGTAACCTATTATTGTATATGACCTATGACCTCTTGAGCATGTGTAATTATGTTAATATGTTATGTATAAATGAGAAATTATGTTATGTGAATACTAGAATATAAATTGAGCATGCAATGGCAAATTTAGCTTCTTGAAGGCTTGATGCATTAGTGTAGAAGTGGAAGTAGAATGGCCAAATTGAGATGCATGAGGTTTGGAACCACTTGGGAAATTCATACAAGTTATATTCATACTTTTAAACTTGCCCAAGAAGTGCCAAACATCAAGTGATGTCATTTGTACACATTTAGTATCTTATATGGAGCAAAATTGACTATATTGGAAACCTATACCACTTTTTGTCCAAATGAGCTCTTCTTGATCTAAGATTTAGCATACATTTAGAGCTTGTTAAGAGATTTTTGGAAAGCTAAAGTGTAAAATTTTTGGAGGTCTATGGAATATTTGATGAATTTTCAAATTTGGAAAATTTTTTGAAATTAGTTCAGTGCACTGTTCACTCAGATCCGAAATTAAATTCTATCAGTCAGGGGAAAAATGATATCCAATTGCCACAAAATTTTATGACAAGAAAGTAGACCTTCCTAGTGACTTGTGCCAATTAGACATATGCATTTAGATATCTAGAGAGGGAGATAAAAATTTTTGAAGTTTTTATCCAGTATTAAGTGTTTAGACAGACCTAGGTTAATGTTTGATTAGTTTTTGAGGCCTGAACATGACTGGACTGGTCTAAAGTTATTTTTTTCCTCTAAATAATATCTGTAGCTTTCTAGATTGGTATCATTTGCATAGATTGGATATTTTTGGAATTAATTAGACATTTTTGAAATTTATAGCAGAAATCTATATCAATACCAGTAGCCAGTCAGACCTCTGCATATTTTTGAATGTCAAATGTCTTTTGTGTTATGTTTTATGGCTTGGACATATTTTTACCATATAGTAGAAATCTTTAGCTTTCTATAATAGTAAAGAATGCATGATTTTGAGTTTTCTAGAATTAGTTATGATTTTTCAAAGTTTGTGACAAAAAAGGAAAAATTCTGGCAGAGGTAGCAACTATGAATTTTATGTATTCTCTTGCCTTACACAGATTCTAGGCCACTTTTGGTGATAGAAATGAGTTTTATCCATGTAATTAAATATGATAATGTGATACATGAGCTCATATGGTCCACAGGATACCAAATGAAAAATTTATACGCTACACAACGATAAAAATATTCATTATGTTAATTGCTTCTTCTTGCCTCCAATGTAAGATGCATGATTTAAGGCATAAGAATAGTATGAAATAAGCTAGAAAGTTATGGTGTTATACTTGGATTTGGGCTTTTAGGTTAGCCCACAACCCAACTCAAACCCATCTAAACCTCAAATATACTTTAACCTTCTTCCCATTCTGCAGAAAAAACACAAAAGGCAAGGGAAATTTCAGAGATCCAAAGGGGAGGTTAGGGTTAACAATATAATTCCATCATTTTCCACTCCTAAAGCAAAATTCAACCAAGGTAACTTATATATAACTTAACCTTCTCTTCTTCCTCTTCAATTTGAACTAATTAGTTTCTCATTTGGAGCATTTTCATTTTCCACCTAAAATTGAAACTTGTTGTTTGGTGTTTCCAAGGTGGATTTTTGGAGGTTAAGACTAGGAGTGTTGTTAGGTAAGTGTTTCCTTCCTATTTTGATGCATTTTTTTGCTAGTTTGAAATCTTTATAGTTGTTTTATAATATGGGCATTAATTTTGTATAAATTTACCCAAAAAATTGAGAGATATCTTAAGATTTCTGGTGTGAGGAACACCAAATCCAAATTTGGAGTCTTGTAGTGGCTAGGTAAGTGTCCTCTAAGTAGTCCTTGGTAGGTTAATTCTATGGGTATTGGTTTGTTGCTATAAATGATGATTAAGAGTAGTATTGTCTTATTTTATGATCATAGGGTGATTTTGGCACTGTTGTTAGCCTCAAGGATTGTCCACAAGTGAGGTAATCGAGGTTAATTTTTATTCCTTGCATATGTTCAATTTAATCTTATATCTGCTACACATGTATGATTTTAAACACTAAATGAATGGTTGGCTATCTGATATGTTATAATTGGACCTTATGGGTCCATGGTAGAGCTGTGGTGCGACTACCACTCGTGCATTGTGCTTCAATTAAGCATCGAGTTGTGACCAAACTCTTATATACACTAAGCCCAGGTTGTACTCATTTGGGAGTTGGTGCCATAGATGGGCCTTTCCTAGTGTTATTAGACTTTAACATGTTGTATGTGATTATTGGTATGGGATGGTAATCATTGGTAGTTTAACTATTTCATTTACTAATATGATTGATGTTTCTGATGCTTATCTAATTTAATGCATATATGTTGATTAATTTAAGACATATGAATGGAATTTACCTCTGGTAACTGAGATTTAGATCTCATCCCGTTTCATGGGTTAACTATTTCAGGTGAAAGCTTTTCGGGTAAGGATAAAGGAAAGCAAATATATGAACATATATGAGCTATAACCCTATGTAAGGAATGTTGCACTTGGGTTGATCTAACTTATGATAGATTTTAATTTGCTTCATCATATAATCATATTGCCAAGTATAAGAGTTTTGTGTTTTGGTGATTGATGATGTATCTAATAGGGAGTTAGGCCTTATACAAATTTGGTATTTGATGCATGCACTTATTTACATTTGATATGGAACCTTGCTGACTTTGAAATATGATTTATCATTTGAGAATGTAATCATGTGTTGCCTAATGCTGATGTTGACTAGTATTGTATGGAACCTCTATTGGAATTTACATTTGAATGATAATAGTAGTGGCTTTTAGTGTTCCTTGTGTCAAAGTCCATGATTTGCTGATATATGGTGGATGGGTAGAAATCAAAACCTAAGTTTTGAATTGATTAGAATTAGTACGCGAAGTAATTTAAATAGTGGGATGCCATTAAAACCCTACAAATTAAGGTGAAATGACCTTAAGATATCGCTAGAGAGAGGTTTGGTATGTATGGGATGAAATTTAGAGAGTTTAGGCATAGTAAAGGATGAGCCATGGCCAAAACTACCTAAGTCATGGCTAAGGAAGATCCAGAAGTTAGGAGCATTGCAGTGCAAGATGCTTCCTCATACACAAGAAATTCGCCCAAGGAGAGTAACAGAGAGCAAAATTGTTGTGACATAAAGGAAGCCTGCTGCAACAAGCAGCAAGAAGCAAGTTTAGAGAGTTTCAAGAGGCTCTCTCACCTCAACGCCACATAGGCTCATTGTAGCTTGTGAAAGTTTGAACAGTAGGTTCCCAAGAGCACTTTCACCACAGTGCAAAAAGCCTGAGTAGCAGCGCAAGGTACGTAGTTTTGATTTTAAGTTCCAATAACCAACTTAGCTGTAGCGATGAAGGTCCAAGTCATAGCTTAAGTCCCCCAAACTCTTATTTTTGCTTTAAAACCCTAGATTTTACTATGAAGATGATATATAATAACTTGTGAGCATTTGTAAGAGGATTTCGTGATGCTTAGGATTAATGATAATGTGAACCAAATGTCTTAATTGATCATTGGAGTTACTTGTGGGATCAAATGGTTTTGGTTGTTTGGCTAATGACCCTAACCATATTAAGATTCAAATTTCCTTGCCTTTTTCCCAATTTAATTAATCATAATGACTTTAGACCTTGATTTATGATCATTAACCATATAATTAAGCCTAATAATGATAATTAAGAATTAGGGTTATTATACAATCCCTAAAATTCATGATCTTGGCTCCAATTTTTCATTCAATCTAAGTCATATGACTCCATTTGAACTCATTAGAGTCATTTTCAATTCAATTTAAGGAGCCTAAACTCAAGTTGCTTCTTTATGCCTTAAAAAGGAACCTAAACTTCCATATCATAAACTATAGTTTAAATTCAAACCAATTCTTTCCTTGGTGTTTATTAATTATATCTAGACCATTCCTATCTTTGAAATCAAAGAAAAATCTCCCTAGGTACCTAAACCCCTTCTTGGCTGACACATGTGCTAGATGGAGGACCCATGGAGTTTGCTTAGTTTTTGTTAGGGAAATGGCACTTGTGAAGTGTCCTAGACCTCTTATGAACTCTTACATACTTTTAAATAAGCTAAATCATCCTTAGAAAGCTTTAAAAATTGCTAAGTGCAACACGAACCCTAGACATTACAACTTGAATTCTAAAGCTTCTTTTTTAAATCTAATTGCATATTCTTATTTCTCATGTTCTAAAATCCTAGTTCCTACCTTGCTAAGACTAGAAATCATTCCCTCCTTGATGGGTGTAGGGTTGGCCAAAACATCCATGGAAAAAGAAGATAAGATGAAGCAAGGAAAACCATGATGTCTTCCCACATTTACAAGCTTTTCCAAAGAGCTTTCAATTGCTTCTAATCTCTCCTTCAATTTCTCTCCTCCTCTTATTGAACTGGCCATGGAATAGCTCCAAATTAATCATCAAAACTATAGGAAAAGAGAGGAGAAAGAGGATAAGAAGTTGGAAGAAGGAGAAAGTATGAAAAACCATGGATTTCTTACCTTTTCTACTTGGTTTTCTCTTCCCTTCTTTCCCCCTTCTTGTGTGCCACTTTAGACTTGCTTGGTTTCTGTTTTAGAGCAAATGAAAGTCATTTAAAAGAGTGGAGAAGAGTGGGACATGATTTAAGGGCTAGAGGGGTAGTTTAAGACACTTTTTCAAAATTTCTATTTTATCCCTAAACTTGGTTCCTTCCATTTGGATTCATTTCAACTCCTTTTTTAGAATTGTCTTTTTCATTATGAAATTTAGGTCATCTAATTCATAAAATTCCTTTCGTTTCACCCAAATTAGATTTAAATTTTTTGAATAAATCAGTCAAAATTGTGATCAACTAATACTATAAAATGCAAACTAAAGGGGTTTCAACCATTTTAAAGGTTCCTATGATTTTTAGGGTATCTAAAAACCCTAGGAATCTTAATTTTTTTCATCTAAAGATTCATCTTTTGGGTTTTCTAAAAGTTACCCAAAATTACAAAAATGCCACTACCTTTTCATCTAATTTTGTTTAGCTATTCTGGCTCTGGTCTCTAGGCATTTCTAACCTTGTATCCTCATTTTTAATTGTCTAGGTTATTACTCTAATTTTATTTAACCTCTAATCATTCAATTCAGGAGACTTCCTTTTGTAATCTCCTTAGTTTGAGGTTTTTAAAACAACGAGATATTACAGTTCCAAAGCTCCACTTTTCGTTATAAGGTCAACTGCAAACTTCATCATTTCAAGAAGCTAAGATTGCCATTAGAAAGAGCATGAAAGGAAGAAAAAGTTTCCTAACTAGCATGTAGCAAAAAAATGCACCATTTTTTACCTATTTGCCTTAGTTTCTTTTCTCTCTCTTCCCTTCTTTTGCATGTCCACCATGGCTAAAGTTAGAGCTCAAGTAAGTTGGTTTAAAAAGGAGAAAAGGTGGTGTGACCCATTTAAGTAAGAAAAAAAGGAGATATTTCACACTTTTTCCTACAATTACAATTTTGCCGCTATATTTTGCCTATATCGTTTGAGCTTATTTTAAATCCTTTTTGAAAAATGTCTTTTTCATATGAAAATTTAGGTTTTGTACTTTATTAACAGCATTTATTTGAAAATTTTAGAATTTAAAACTATACCAAATAGTCTGGTCAAAGTTACGACCAACTAACATTTTAAATCATACATTATAAGGGTTTTAGCCATTTTTATAGTTCTTATAATTTTCAAGGCCTCTGAAAACCCTAATGAGCTTATCTTTAGCATTTAAAACCTTTTTTCCTTTAAGATTTTAAGATTTTACCTAAAATTATGATTTTGCCACTACTATGTTAGTTTCTCCATTTAGGCATTTTAACCCTAATTTTAGGCCATCTAAAGCTTTATAACCTCATCTCTGGATGCTTTGATTAATATTTAACCTTTAATTATCCTTAATTCATTTGGCTTTAAGGTCCTATCTCATTATTTCATCAGTTATAGAACAATCTCAGAAAAATCAGATATTACAATAAACACACATGTAACCGTCTTATAAATACACCTATCAAAATCACATAATATTTGCTAGTCCACATGGCAGATGAATGGGTCTTATATGTGTGTGTGTGTGTGTGTGTGTGTGTGTGTGTGTGTGCGTGCGTGTGTGTATTACCTTGGATACATTCCAAAAATATAAGGGATCCAATCCCAAGTTATAATGGTATAATAATTAATTTACCTTGAGAGTAAGTAACACAATAAAATTCTTTGGATTAAAGAATCTTTTGGTTCTTCAATGAATGTCCATGTAAATTCCTAATAACTTTTTTTACATTATAATTGATCAGGGATAGCCTAATCGTTTATGCTAAACAATAAATGTATTTATATCAATAAACTTCTAGTTTACTATAACATGTACTTCAGTTATATTAACATTTGTATAGTATAAACCAAAAAATATTGTAGACAACTTTTCTAACACACAAATTTTTTAATACAATAACTGTGATAGGTAGATATTTAATTTTTTTTTACAATCTTAATATGATATCCATTGTAATAGATATCTTTGGAGGTTAATAAATTTCTTTAAGATTTAGTAAAAAAATAATGCTTCATTAATAATAAATTTATTCCCCCTAGGCAATTATATAATAGGTCTTCTAGAAATTTATTCAGCTTCAAGGTGCTAATTCTTTACCTCTGTCTTTTGCCTTGTTACTTTCTTCACTGGGCATCAATTAGCAATGGACATAGTGGGAATGAGATTCAAAGAATTCCAGTGGCAATTTCCAACATTCAATCATACATAAAGTTCACCCAAACAACAAGAAAGAAAGCATACATATTAAACTATCTCATAAAACATAAGGGGTGGCTTGCACATAAACTAGTAAATGGCCAAATAATTATAAAAACATACTTGTCTTGGCTACTTTAAGCACAGAAAAGAACTACTATGCTCAATTCTCTTGCCCTACTCATACTGAATGCCATAAGGGACAATTAGCCATTATAACACATAAAACATATTATACATAATCGGCTTCTATGAAAATATACTCAAGTATAAACATATAATGCATACATGTGACCAAGCACTCAAATAAACAATTATAAATAAAAAGAAGAAATGAAATTCTACTTAGAGGGATTTTAGCCCTGTAATGCCCGGCTTTCATAAAAACAATGAAAATGAACTGGTTATAAAAGGAAGTCATCTAAATAGAAAGATTTAAGGCCAAATAAAACTAGATCAATAATCTAAACCTCAAATAATAGAAATACAATGCCCAAGGTGCCTTGAAAATAGAGTCAAAATAGCTAAACGAAAATTGACAGAAGTATAGTGGTATTTTTGTAATTTCGAGCACGTTTTAGAAAACTCATAGGAGGGATTTTTAAATGGAAAAAAATGAGTTTCCTGAGGTTTTCAAAGGCCCTAAAAATCACAGGAACCTCCAAAACAATTTAAACCTCTCCGGTTTACATTTTAGAACGTCAGTTGACTTGAATTTTGATTGATTCACTTGGAAAGGTTTTTAATCTAATTTGGGTGAAACCAAAGATATTTTATAAGTTAGAGGACCTAAATTTTATGATGAGAAAAATAGCTCTAAAAAAGGAGTTGAAATGAGTCTAAATAACAAGAGCCAAGAGAAGGGGACATAAAGGGAAATTTTAAAAAGAAATTAAGAAACCTTTTTCTTATATAGCATGTCCCTCTTCTTCTCCTCATTTAACCGACAAATGTTCTATCACAAAACAGAGAGACCAACTATGGAGGATGTACAAGAAGGGAGTCAAGAAGGGAAGAAAACCTAGTGAAAAGATAAGAAAAACTATGGAATTTTATGCTCCTTCCTTCATTGATCTTGCTCTCCTCCTTCTCCTCTTTCTTCCTTTAGTTTTAATATTTAATTTGGGATTGTTTTAGGACTAGTTCAGAGGGAAGAAGTTAGAAGTTGAAGGAGAAGCTTGTAGCAAATGAAAGAGCTCTTGAAAAGTCTTGAAACAAGGTATTTTCCATAGCCCTTCATGCTTCTTTCTCTTGTTCTTCCTCCATGTAAGTTTTGACCAACTCTAGTCCAGCCAAGAGGGAGTGATTTCTGGTTGTAGCAAGGAAGAAGCATAGGCTTTAGAGTATGCGAAACAATTATATGCAAAGAAATTCAAATAAAATGCATTAGAAATTAAGTTAGCAAAGTTAGGGATTTTGTTGCACCTTGATATGTATAAGACTTTCTAATAATAATTTAGGTTGTCTAAGAGTGTATATAAGTTCTCAAGACACCTAGGAAGTCTTACAAGTGGTAATTCCCTCAAGAAAAGTTGCAAAACTCCATAGGTCTTCAAGCTCCTCCATGTCTCAGCCTAAACTAGTTCTTACACCTAGGGAGTGTTTTAAATTTTTCTAAGGCTAAATAGGGACTAGATATGATAGATGAACATCAAAGGAAGTCTTGGAATAAATTTAGAAAGCATGATTTGTGAGATGGAACTCTGCCTATGACAAGCCTTGATGCAAATTATTTTTCATAGCCGGTCCCAAAACCAGAAAAAAGAATAGGGTTGTGTTAGGCAATTGACAACCAACGTAAAACTTTGTTGAATCTTTATGACATGGACAATCGATATATTAAACATAATGCTAGGGCGTTGCCCGAAAGTAACGCACTGTATAGCTTGAGTACAGTGACAAATGAGCAAGAGCCACTGCATCGTCGCCTGAATGTCGTGAAAAATAAGTAAAGGCTTCCACATTTTCGTGAACAAATATGGGTAAAGAAGTTAGTTCACGAGACTAGGATTCATTTTGGGACTTGGAATATAGGTACACTTACGAGTAAGTCAATGAAAATAGTAGATACTATGATTAAGAGGAAGATTAATTTTATGTGTTTATAAGAAACTAAATGGGTAGGAGAAAAAGCGAAAGAATTAGACACTTCGAGTTTTAAACTTTAGTACACTGGGAAGGCTAAATCTAGAAATGGGGTAGGTATAATTGTAGATAAGTTTTGGAAAAATGTTATAGTGGATGTAAAAAGGTTATGAAATAGAATCATTGCATTAAAGTTAGTAGTGGAAAAGGAAATCTTTAATGTTATTAGCACCTATGCACCACAAGTAGGATTAGAAAAATATCACAAAGTAAAGTTTTGGGAGGATTTAGAATGTTTAGTTCAGGAAATACCATTAGGAGAAAAGATTTTTCTAGGAGGGGATCTAAATCGTCATGTGGGAAATGTATCTTCAGATTACGAGGGTGTTCATGGAGGACATGGCATAAGGGAACCAAATGCAAAGGGTAAAACTATTCTAGACTTTTCATTGACATTCGATCTCATATTAGCTAACACTTGTTTTAGAAAGCGTGAGGAACATCTTATCACGTACAAAAGTGGAAGGGTATGTTCTCAAATTGATTTCTTTCTTATAAGGAAATCAGATAGAAAACTTTACATGGATTGCAAAGTTATACCTGGAGAGAGTTTAACTACTTAACATAGAGTTTTGGTTATGGATATACAAGTTAAGAGGAGAGTAAAAAGCAAAGGCAAAAATAGAGTGTTAAAGACTAAGTGGTGGCAACTAAAGGGAGATAAAGAAAAGAATGTACAAGGATGGATTATGGAGGAAGGACCTTGGGAAATACAAGGAAGTGCTAATGATATGTGGAATGGAATGACTAAAGAGATTAAGAAAGTGACAAAGGAAATATTATATGAATCAAAAGGTTTTGGACCTAGAGATAAAGAATCCTGGTGATGGGATGCAAGTATGCAAGATAAGGTTAAAGTGAAGAGGGAGTGTTATAAAGTATGGTCATTATGTAAGAGTAATGAAAATTGGGAGAAATATAAAGTAGCTAAGAAAGACACTAAGAAGGCAGCGAGCGAAGCGAGAACGAGGGCATTCGATGGGTTATACCAATCTTTAGGTACTAAAGTTAGAGAAAGAAATATTTATAAGTTAGCTAAAAGTAGGGAAAGAAAGATAAGAGACGTGGACCAAGTAAAATGCATTAAGGATAAAAAAAGGAAAGTCTTGGTCAAGGAACGAGATATCAGAAAACGGTGGAAGAGTTATTTTCATAGGCTTTTTAATGAAGGCCACGAGATTTCATTGCAATTAGATAAATTAGACACTAGAGAAGATGATCAAAATCATACCTTTTATCGTAGGATTTGTGAGACAGAGGTAAAAAAAGCATTAAAGCAAATGGAAAGTGACAGAGTAGTTGAACTGGATAATATACCTATTGAAGTATGGAAGGGTTTAGGAGTGAAAGGTATAAGTTGGCTTACAAAGTTATTTAATGAAATTATGAGATCTAAGAAAATGCCAGATAAGTGGAGGAGAAGTTCTTTAATTCCTATTTATAAAAGTAAGGGGACATTTAAAATTGTGCAAATTATAGAGGAATTAAGCTCATGAGCCACATTATGAAATTATGGGAAAGAGTAATTGAGCGACGATTAAGGAAAGAGACCCAAGTTACAGAGAATCAATTTGGTTTTATGCCAGGAATGTCAACTATGGAAGCAATATATTTGTTGCGAAGATTAATGGAGCGATATCAAGAGAAGCAAAGAGATTTGCACCTAATATTTATCGATTTGGAAAAAGCATATGATAGAGTACCAAGAGAGGTTCTATGGAAGGCTCTGGAGAAAAAAAGAGTTCGTATAGCTTATATTCGAGCAATACAAGATATGTATGATGAGGCTACAACTAGGGTAGTAACAAAAGGTGGACCTACAGAAAATTTTCTGATAACTATTGGTCTACATCAAGGGTCAACTCTAAGCCCTTATCTTTTTACTCTAGTATTAGATGTGCTTACTAAATATATCCAAGAGCTGGTGTCACGGTGTATGCTTTTTGCAGACGATATTGTCTTAGTTGGAGAATCAAGAGTGGAAATGAATGAGAAGTTGGAGAGGTGGAGATTAGCTTTGAAAACTCATAGATTTCATTTAAGTAGAAGTAAAACGGAGTATATGGAGTGTAAGTTTAGTAAGAGACACACCATTTCTAACGCAAAAGTGAAAATTGGAGAACATATTATATCACAAGTCACACGATTTAAATATCTTGGATCTGTCATACAATATAACGGGGAAATAGAAGAAGATGTAACACATAGGATTCAAGTGGGGTAGATAAAGTGGAGGAGTGCTTCAGATGTTATTTGTGATAGAAGAATACCACTCAAACTTAAGGGTACATTCTACCGTATAGTTATAAGACCTACAATATTATATGGAACTAAGTGTTGGGCAATAAAAAGTCAACAAGAGAATAAGTTCAATGTTGCAGAGATAAGAATGTTACGTTGATGAGTGGACACACTAAACGAGATCGGATTAGAAATGAATACATTAGAGAGAAAGTGGAAGTCGCACCTATTGTGGAAAAGATTGTAGAATCAAAACTTAGATGGTTCAGTCATGTCGGGAGAAGACCTATAGAAGCCCCAGTTATGAGAGTAGATAAGATGGAGAATAGTTTAATAATTAGAGGTAGAGGAAGACCAAGAAAAACTACTAGAGAAACTATTAAGAGAGATTTAGATTTAAATGGTTTGTCTAAATATATGATTTATGATAGGTGTTTATGGCATCAATTGATCCATGTAGCCAACCCCACTTAGTGGGAAAAGGCTTTGTTGTTGTTGTTGTTGCATGGTTTGTGAGATGGAGGTGTAGGCTCCATTTTAAGACATAAAGAAGCAACTTGTACCTAAACTCCTTGAAATAAATTTGAAATGACTCCAAGAAGTCTAAATGGAGTCAAGAGACTTAGAATGAAGGAGAAATTGGAGCCAAGATTATAAATTCCCGTAGTTGCTTCATTGTGTCTTGTATGGAACCACAATGGAGTTATATGAGAAAGTGAGCTTTCATAAAGTTTGTATAAAACTAAAGCTTGTTCCAATGATTGAATTATATCTTATTTAATATGTCTAAGCTAAAAGAATCAAGTACCACATAATTGCATATACTTGGCCAAAAAAGGGAAGAGGAATTAAAGAAAAAGTGTGTGATACTTGCTTCAAGGTAGCTCTCTAACATTTTTCAAATGCATTGCTTGGTTATTTTCTTGTCATTGAATGCTTGTGTGTATGTTTGAACTATGAGAAATGTTTCTTGCAAATGGTTACATGTTATGGTACTATTATATTTTTTAAAATGTGTTTATGTATACAATATAACTTGAATGGGTATGGTTATGCTGAAAGTCCCTTAGAATGGATGAAGATGAGCCAAAAGTCTTTAGGAATGGGTGAGACAAAACTAAAAGTCTCAAGAAGAGTAAGGCTAGATCAAAAGTCCCTTGAAAATGGATGAGGTAAATACAAAAGTCCCAAAAAAAATGGGTGAGGCTAGACCAATGCCTTTGAGAGCTTATGTATGATATGTATGAGCTTCTATGATAAGAAAAATACTTTATGGATGTTCACTAGTAGTCTAAATGTCATGCATGCATTCTTTGACATGTGAAAGAATCATATATGTATGTTGGAAAAGTAAAGAGCTATTGAGATCTTTTGAATCTCACTCTTCCCTATTTTCTATCTAACCATGTCTAGGTGAAGCTAAATGAAGCAAAAATGGAAGCCAATGAGTATGATGTGCAATACGTTGACAATAGAATAGTTTCTAATGTAATGTAATGTCAAAGTATATATGTATAAGTAGTTTATGACATGTAAACTGTAACAACCAGAAAAAAAGAAAGACGAAGAAAAGAAAAAGAAAAAGAAAAAAAAAGAGAAAAGTTGAAAATTTTTGAAGGGCTGAAAATTTGCTAAATCTGCTAGCTACAGCCTAACTATAGCGAATGTACTTGTTCGCTATAGCGAGAAATGGTCTAGCTATAGCGAAGTGCCTTTTAGCTATAGCGAGAATGCTTCTAGCTATAGCGAGTACGGGCACCCCATACAAAAACCAGGGCGTTGCTAGCCGTAGCGCGCACTGTAGCGAAGGCAGGGGTTTAGGACTGATACGAGCTCGCCGTAGCGAGGGTTATGGCTCGCTATAGCGAGGGTTAGTCCGAAAAAGCGTAAAAAAAGAGAATTTGACTTTTTAAAGCCTCCCAACCCCTCCTTTCTTCTTTTAACCGACTCAAGCTCCCTCTAAGACAGAGAAAAGGGCGGAGGAGAGAGAGAGAAACCTAGAGGAGGAAGGAAGAACAAGAAAAGGTAAGGTTTTGCATGGCTTTTCTCTTAGAATATTGATCTTCTTTCTTTACCCTCTCTTCCTATGATTTGGTCAGTGGAAGTAGTTGAGTTTTGAGTTTGGTCCAGAGGAGGGAGAGTAGAAAACCCCTCTTGAAGAAGACCAAAACTCATATATCCTTACTTCTTCCTCTTTGCCTTCCTTTTTGAGAGCTTGAAAGAGGAAGGAGAGTTAGTAGAATTCTAGAGAGAGAAACCTTAGTTTCTCTTCATGAATAAAGTGTTAAGAGAATAATTCCATGCTTCTTATGTGATTAGGCTCAAGAGAAGCACTCCCATCTAGAGGTGATTGTGAAACCAACAAGGGAGGAGACAAATTGAAAGGAAAAGTTTGTGAATAGCCAATAAGGTAGCTCTCTCCACCTTCTCTCATACATAGATGTGTGTTTACATTGTCTTGCTTGTGTGTATGTATGTTTTTAAACCATGAAAAGTATGCTAGCATGATAATGCCCTATGTATTTCAATGATGTTTTATATGATGTTTTGGTTTGCTTGAGTTTGGAAAAGCCAACAACCCTTTAGCCATGGTGAGGATGAGCTAAGAACCCTAAAGCTAGTTGAGACAAAGCAAAGAGTCTCCCAAAAGTGAGATTGACTCCCAAGAGTAAGGGTTGAGTCTAAGAACCTCTTAAAGAATGGGTGAGACAAGTCCAAAATCCACAAGTGAATGGGTGAGGCTAATCCATTTGCTTGGCAAGCTTTTGAATGTTATGTATGACCTACTCAAATGTTGAAAATACTTTTCTTATGATTTCACATGCTAATATGCCCATGCATATATTGTGACACTTGTTTGTATGCTTTATGTATGTTTGAATGAGAGATGAGCTATTGAGATTCTTTGAATCTCACTCCCCCTCTCCACCATCCAAACATGCTAGGTGGACCAAGTGAGGCAAGAGATGGGAACCACCATACTTGAAACTAGGGATTTCGATGAAGAAATTTTAAAGAGTCATGTTTCCACCATTTTGTAGTCATGTTAAGGGATGTAATTTAATGATGTACATGATGTAGCACTTGTAAATGGATGTACTTAATGTATATATATAAAAATTGAATTTATAGTACATGATGTAGTAAGTTTTGGAATGAATGGCAAGATCTTAGTATTGCCCACATGGTGTATGTGTTGGTGTGGGAGAGTGAGTTTTGTGAATCTGGGTTGTTAGACATTTGAGCCATGTTTAATGGCCTAGGTTGATGCTTTCCCACATGCTCATAGAGCCTTAGAGGTAGGAGAAGCAAAGTTGGACCCCATTAGCCCTCTTTTAACACAAAGAATTGGTCACTTTGCCTCATGATGTCCAAGTCTGACCAAATGACCTCTCCTTGCCTTGAAATTTGGCATGTAACTAGATCTTGTCTAGATATTTTTTGGAAGATAAAGATCAAGTCATTTGGAGGTCTGTATAATTTTTTATGATTTTTCAAAGTTGGTACCAGAAATTCGGATTTTCATAAACACTGTTCATTTGGTCAGTTGTGGAATTGTGTCATCCGAGGGGCAAACGTAGTCCAATGGCTAAGAAATTTTATAGGAAGAAACCAGACAGTCACAGTGACTTGTAGCAACTAGAAGCACCTCATTTGGAGGTCTAGAGAGGAAGATATGCAATTTCGAAGTTCCTGCCCAGTATCAGTCATCTTGCTTAACCCGAGGTACTGTTCCATCGATTTCCGGGAGTTTAGCTTGATGAACTGATCTGGAAACATTTTTCCTCTCTAGTTAACATCAACATATTTCCATAGTGGTATCATTTGCATGCATTGTATTTTTTTGGAATTAGTTAGACATTTTTGAAATTCATATCAGTAAACTGTGACAGTAGCAGAACCCACTCCGACCTCCAGATGATTTCGCATGTCAAACACTTTATGTGTGGGACTTTAAGCTTCTACCTATTTTTAGCATAAAGTAGATGTCCTAAGCTTTCCAGAATGACTTAGATCGCATGTTTTCAATTTTTCTGGATTTAGTTGTGAATTTCCAAACTTTCCCCAAAAATGAGGCCAAGTCTGCCGAAAATGAATCTACATGTCCCATATCCCTTTTTGCTTTCCATGAGTTTAAAGCATGTTTTTGGGATTGAAATGAGTTGTAATGGTGCAATTAAATATGATGATGCATAGAATGAGCTCACACGATCCATGTGACACTAAAGTGAATTTCTAACCATGCATGATGCCATGTGAGAAACAATATTAACCTATAAGGAGGATGATCTCTCCTTATTCTTCCCATATGTATATGAGCATGTAAGTCATGATGGGTATAAGTTAGAAATGATGGCGTTACATAAACCATTGAGCATGTATAAAAGTATATGAATATCATGTATGAATGGAAATTGGAACCAAATGTATGTTTACATGAGTTTTTGCCACCCATAAGCCTTTATGTGCATGTGTATAAATGCAAGTGACGTAATATCTGATTTTTGTTAAACGACGAAAATGGGTGTGTAACACCTTATATTTTTAGCTTATTCCATCACATTTCCATGCTTTACATATTCATCATATCAAGTAATTCACAAAGAGGCAAGGAAAATAGCATTAAATAATGCATTTTCTAGCGTTGCGTCGGGAATAAAAATTTCATTCGGTGTCACATGGACCATATGAGCTCATACCTCACATTATCATATTTAATTACATGAATAAAACTCATTTCCATCATCAAAAGTGGTCTACATCTCGTGGAAACCCAAGGGAACCATAAAATACATGTATATATTTTTGACCAGATTTTTCTCTTTTCTATCACAAACTTTGAAAAATCATAACTAATTCTAGAAAAATCAAAGTCATACATTCTTTGCTATTCTGGGAAGCTACACATGTTTAATTTATGCTAAAAATATGTCTAGACCATAACATCTAACATAAAAGACGTTTGACATTCAAAATGGTCTAGAGGTCAAGCTATTCACTAGTGCTGTCACAGAATTCTGCAACAAATTTCAAAAATATCCAATTAATTCCACAAAACTCCAATCCATGCAAATGATACCAATATGGAAAGATGTGGATGTTAGCTAGAGGGAAAAAATAAATCCAGGTACACCCAGACCTCGAAACTTAATCAAATAGTAACTGAGGTCGGCTAGAGTTCTTGATACTAGATAGATTCTTTGAAAATTCATATCTCCCTCTATAGACATCCAAATGAGGTGCTTCTAGTTGGCCCAAGTCACTAGGAATATCTAGTTTTTTTGTATAAAATTTCGTGGTAATTGGACATTATTTGAGTCTTATGTGACAGATTTCATTTTCGGACCAGTATGAACAGTGACATGACCAAAACCAAAAAAATTTTCAACTTTGAAAATTTATCAAATATTCTCTAGACCTCCAAAAAAAATTTTCTTTAGCTTCCCAAAAAGATCTTAACAAGCTCTAATTGCATACCGAATCTCAGATCAAGAAGAGCTCATTTGGACAAAAAGTGACATAGGATTCTAAATTGGTCAATTTTTGGTCCATACAAGATACCAAAATGTCCAAATGGCTTTCCTTGGGGTTTGGCACCTCTTGGGCAAGTCTAAAAGTATGAATATGACTTGTGTGAGCTGCCCAAGGAGTTCCAAACCTCATGCATCTCATTTTGGCCATTCCACTTCCATATGTACACAATTACATAAAGCCATTCAAGAAGCTAATCTCCCACAACATACTCATTTTGCATTCTAGCATTCATATAACATATCCTCTCATTTATACATCACATATTAATATAATTATACATGATCAAGAGGTCATAGACCATATACAACAATGGGTTACATCATTTGACATCAATATGGCCTTAAAGAATAAAAACTATGCATTTTGATGTCAACCTTTCATTTTCTCATATGGTTGGCTTCCATTCCCTTGCTCTCTTGGTCCACCTAGGATGTTAGAACATTAGAGAGGAGGGGATGAGATTCAAAGAATTCCAATAGCTCATCTCCCATTTAATCATACATAAAGCATGCAAAACAAGTCTCACAAATGCATGCATGGCATATGGACATATGCAATCATTCAAGAAGCATTCTTAGCATTTGAAAAAATCATAATAGCATACATAGGCTTGCCAAGCAAGTGGATTAGTCTCACCCATTTACTTGTGGATTTTGGACTTGCCTCACCCATTCTTTAAGAGGTTCTTAGACTCAACCATACTCTTGGGAGTCAACCTCACTTTTGGGAGACTATTTACTTTGTCTTAATCAATCTTAAGGGTTTTTGGCTCATCCTCACCATGGCTAAAGGTTCTTAGCTTCACCACACTCAAGCAAACTAAAACAAACATCATAAACATTATTTGGAAAACATAATGCATCATCATGATACCATGGAGTAAGAGCTCATTCTAGAACATTTTTTATGGCTTGAAATACATATACACACATTCAAAGACAAGTAAAGCAAGTAATCATGCATGAGAGAAGGTGGAGAGAGCTATCTTGGATACAACCACACACTTTTCTCCTTGAATCAATGCTCCCTTTCTTGGCCTCACACATACAATGATGTGGGAACGATTTCTCTTGGCCTAAACACAATTTATGGAAGCTAGTTAGGTTCATGAAGTTAATTCTAAGGCCACACAACTTGCTTAAACTCTAGCTTGACTCATTAACCCCTTTATGTTTCCAAAAAAACACCTAATGAAGCAACACTCATCAAATAAACTCTAGGCTTCATTCTTTCCTTTCAAATATGATTCTTGACTCCTTTTAAGCCTCTTGGAGTCATCACACAATTAAAACAAAGAGCCTAACTACATGTTGTTTCTTTAAGTCATATTATGGAACATAAAGCACCATCTCACTTTCTATAGTTTCTAAATTTTTCTTAAAGCCTCCCCTCATCTTCACTCATCATATATGACTCAAAAATAGGATTGGAACAAATTAAAACTATCCCTAGGTACACAAACTCCCTTAAGCAGAGACTAGGAAGCTTTATGGTCTCCTTGAACTTTGCTTTGTTTTCTTGATGGAGGAAGCACATGGGGAGACTCTTAGGGATCTTAGGAACTCATTTAAACTCTCATTTAGACATAGGAATTAAGATATCAATTCAGATTTTATAAGGAACATATGAAACCCTAGATTTTGCATCTTGAATTTTCATTGTAATTTGTTAATTCTCTTTGCATATTCTTAATCTCCATACTCTTTTTCCTAAGAATCACCCTTGATTCTGTCTAAAAACCAAGCCCCCCTAGGACTTCTTAAGTGGGGCGAAATGGGTGGAGAAGAGAAGCAAGGGATATCAACCATGGAAAGAGAAATTACCTTATTTTGATGACTTTTCTCACTTGAATCTTGTCTTTTTTGAGCTCTTCTCTTCAAATCTGAATTTTCTCCTTAATTTCTCCCTTAAAACAAATTTATAAACTTTATTATAATCATGGGAAGAAAGCTCAAGAGGAGAGGAATAAGTTTGGAAGAAGAAGGAGCATATAAAAATCCATGAAATTCCTTACCTTTTCCTTGCTTTTTCTCCTCCTTTCTTCTCCTCCATGGTGCACCTAAGAGAGCTAGTGTTTTCTCTAGTTTTTGGGCAGAATGGGTCATGCAAATGAAAGGGGAAGAAATAAGAAACTTAAAGTGTGTTCAAGAAGCTTCCACTTTCTCAAAAATTCCAATTTTGCCCTTCGTTTTTGGCATTTTTATTTCTAACTCATTTTAGCTCCTTTTTTAGAACTGTCTTTTTCATTATGAAATTTAGGTTCCCAATTTAGTAAAATGCCTTTAGAATCACTCAAATCAGAGCTAAAACCTTCCCAAATGAATTTATCAAAGTTTGGGTGCACCGACATTGAAAAACGTCCACCGGAGGGGATTTAATTGTCCCGGGGCTTTCCATGATTTAAAAAGCCCTCTTGTGTGAATTCCAAAATTTGCTCAAAATTACAAAAATGCTATTACGTTTTGTAAGTTTTTTGTAAGAAATTATTTCTTTATTCTAGCTCTGTTTTTATTTTCGTCTAAGCCTAGGATTTTAATTTTAGGAGTCTAGAATGCTTCCCAAATTTTTGGGACCTTAACTAATTCATTTCAGGGAACTTTCTTTTATATATGTGAATTTTGTTCATTGACGGAGAAATTGTATTTTACGTTTCTCATATTTTCTCTCGTTTTCAGATAACTAGATGTTATAGGGTGCGTTTTCAAAGTAAGTCCCTTGAAATGAATTAGTTAAGGTCCCAAAAAATTTGAATAGCATTCTAGACTCCTAAAAATCAAAATCTCAGGCTTAAATAGAAAGAAAAATAGAACTAGAATGAATAAACAAAAATGAACGAAAGGTTGACAAAACATAATATCATTTTTGTAATTTTGAGCAAATATTGGAATTCACACAAGAGAGTTTTTTAAAGGAAAGTTTTGAGTTCTCTGGGGTTTTTAAAGGCCCTAAAAACCATAAGAAGCCTTGGGACAGTTAAAACTCCTCCGGTGGATGTTTTCCAATAATGGTGGACCCGAACTTTGACAGATTCATTCGGGAAGATTTTAGCTCCGATTTGAGTGATTCCAAACGCATTTTATTAACTTGGGAACCTAAATTTCATAATGGAAAAGATGGTTCTAAAAAAGGAGCTAAAACAAACCAGAAACAAAAATGCCAAGACAAAGGGGCAAAATTGGAATTTTTGAAAAGTCTTTCTTAAACCTCCCTTATATATATATATAAGGCGCCCCACCTCCTTGCTCATTTAGTTCATTTAGTTTCTGCCCTAAACTAGAGGAGGAACCCTAAGAGTGAGGCACACAAGAGGGAGAGGAAGAGAAGGAGAAAGACAAGGCAAAATGTCTGGATTTTCTTAGTTTTTTCATACTTTCTCTTTAGCAAACTTCTTCTTCTCCATTTCCCTTTCTTTCCTACAATTTTATTAAATTTATTGGATCTATTTTAAGGGCAGAATAGAGAGAAAATTTTGAAATTGAGGTGAGGAAGCTAAGGAAGGTGAAGAACAAGCAAGAAGAACCAAGGAAATCAAGGTATTTTGGCATCTCTTCACTTAATCTTCCTCCTTCCTTCTCTTGTGGGTGGTTCGACCTACATATGGCTAGCCCTAGGGAGTTGAATTTCTAACTAAAACAAGGATGAATCTTAGGAATTTAATGGAGGAGAATAAGAATACGCAAAGAAAACAACAAAAGAATCATGGAAAATCAAGATAGCAAAGTTAGGGTTTCTAGTGTTCGTTGAAAAATCTGATTTGATACCAAGATTCTTAAGCCTAAATGAATATTTAAATGAGCTCCTAAGATCCCTAGAAGGCTCCCCATGTGCATCTTCCATCAAGAAAACAAAGCAAAGTCCATGGATGCCAAGAAAAGGGCTAGCCTCAGCCTAAGGGACTTAAGGTACCTAGGGATAGTTTTAAATTTTTCCAAATCCATTTTTGAGTCATATATGATGAGTGAAGATGAGAGAAAACCTTGAAAAAAATTTAGAAGGCCTAGAAAATGAATTAGTGTCATAGGTTCCATAATATGACCTAAGAAAGCAATATGTAATTAGACTCTTTGTGTTTAATTGTATGATGACTCCAAAAGGCTTAAAAGGAGTCAAGAATTATAAATGAAAGGAATGAATTGATTCTAGAACTTATTTAATGGGTGTTGCTTTATTAGGTATATTTAGGAACCATAAATGAACCATAAGACAAAACTAGAGTTCCAAGTTGATGTGTGGCCTTAGAAATGATTTTAAGAACTTGATTGGCTTCCATATATTGTGTTTAGGCCAAAAGAAACCTATCCCACACCTTTGTGTGTGTGAGGCCGAGGAAGGGAGAGCATTTTCAAGAGGAAAAGTGTGTGAGTGCAAAAAAAGGTAGCTCACTCCTCCTTCTCTCATGCATGAATGTATGCCTAGCTTGTCTTTGGATGTGTGTATTTGTGTTTCAAGCTATGAAAAGTGTTTTAACATGTTCATATGTATTATGATACCATGAGGTTGCATTATGTTTTCAATTGATGCCTAATATGTTTGATTGGGTTTGTTTGAGTGTGGTGAAATCAAGAACCCTTAGCCATGGTGAGGATGAGCCAAGAACCCTTAAAGTTAGTTAAGACAAAGTCAAAAGTCTCCCAAGAGTAAGGTTGACTCCCAAGAGTGTGGTTAAGTCAAAAACCTCTAGAGAAAATGGGTGAGGCAAATCCAAAATTCACAAGAGAATGGGTGAGGCTAATCCACTTACTTGGCAAGCCTATATATGCTTTGTGTGACTTGTTCAAGTGCCAAGAATGCTTCTTGAATGATCATGCACTTCTTGATGCTCATGCATGCATTTTCAAGACTTATTTTGTATCCTTTTATGTGTGATTGAAAGGGAGATGAACTATTAGAATTCTTTGAATCTCATTCCGTCCTCTCCAATGTTCTAACATATTAGGTGGACTAAGTGAGTAAGGTAATGGAAGCCATCAACTTGGAAGGTGAAAGATTGACAACAAAGTGCCTTGATTTTTCTTCTTTATGGTCATATGAGTGGCAAATGTTGTAATCCATTATTGTATATGTCCTATGACCTTATGAACATATGTAATTATGCAAATGTATCATGTACAAATGAGATTTAATGTTATGTGTATGATGTAGTGTATTTTGGACATTGAGGAGCAAGACTAGCCTTGTATGTTCTTATGTATGGCACGGGGTGACAAAGTGAGTTTTTAAATTCTGGGTTTATGCACCTTTGAGACAAGTTTAAAATGTCATTTTTATAATGTCTGATTTTCGTTAAATGATGAAAATGGACGCGTTTTCAAAGCAAGTCCCCAAAATGAAGTAGTTAAAGTCCCGAAAAATTTGAGTAACATTCTAGACTCCTAAGAATGAGAATTCTAGCCTCAGACGGAAGGAAAAACAGAGCTAGAATGAAGAAACAAATTTTGATGGAAAACCTACGAAACGTAATAGCATTTTCGTAATTTTGAGTAAATTTTAGAATTCACACAAGAAGGCTTTTTAAATGAAAGTTTTGAGTTCTCTAAGGCTCTCAAAGGCCCTAAAAACCATGGAAATTCACAAGACAGTTAAATCCCCTCTGATGGATGTTTTCCAACGTCGATGTACCCGAACTTTGACAGATTCATTTGGGAAGGTCTTAGCTCCGATTTGAGTGATTCCAAAGGCATTTTATTAAATTGGAAACCTAAATTTTATAATGGAAAAGATGGTTCTTAAAAAAGAGCTAAAATGAAGGAGAAAAGAAAATGAAAAGAACAAAGGAAAAAATAGAACTTTTTGAAAATGTCACTTTCCTCCCCCTATATATAGGTGGCACCCCACTTTCTCCCTCATTTGGAATCAGAATTTTCTACCTAATTTCAGAGAAGGGAGCTAGGGTTTTGGGCACACAATAGAGGAAGAAGAAGAAGGAAGAATTCAAGCTTAAAGGAATGTTTCCATAGTAGTTTTTCATGCTTTTCTTTATCCACACCTCCTCTCCTTCCTTCTCCTTTATTTTCTTTAATTAAAATGGAGTTCATAAATCTGATTCAAGGGAGAA
>JAIUCV010001811.1:0-63038 GCA_026724425.1 Erythrophleum ivorense | reverse complement strand
CGACGTTTAGACGCTTTTCCGGGCCATTTTCTACTACGGACTCCGAATCAAAGAATACAAAGCGGTATGCTACGTGTTCTAGGATGCATCCATCTTTCCTCTCTTAGAAAGCCTACCCAACAGTCCGGACCGGGCCTAAGCATCAAGTGGGGCCCACGCCGAATGAGCGTCCAAGATCCTTTTGGGAAAGGATATATGCGATTGCGCGTTATATACAAACGGGTGCGATCATACCAGCACTAATGCACCGGATCCCAATCAGAACTCCGAAGTTAGCGTGCTTGGGCGAGAGTAGTACTAGGATGGGTGACCTCCCGGGAAGTCCTCGTGTTGCACCCCATTTTTTTTTTTTTTTTTTCGTTTTAAATCCGAAAATTCTGGAAGGCGTATCTGTAAGACCGTGTGGACGTACACCGCCCACAGCCCCTTCTCGCGAAGCCCCAAGAGTGCTTTAGGTGTCTAAACATCGTTTGTGCCCAAAATACGACGTTTAGACGCTTTTCCGGGCCATTTTCTACTACGGACTCCGAATCAAAGAATACAAAGCGGTATGCTACGTGTTCTTAGGATGCATCCATCTTTTCCTCTCTTAGAAAGCCTACCCAACAGTCCGGACCGGGCCTAAGCATCAAGTGGGGGCCCACGCCGAATGAGCGTCCAAGATCCTTTTGGGAAAGGATATATGCGATTGCGCGTTATATACAAACGGGTGCGATCATACCAGCACTAATGCACCGGATCCCAATCAGAACTCCGCAGTTAGCGTGCTTGGGCGAGAGTAGTACTAGGATGGGTGACCTCCCCGGGAAGTCCTCGTGTTGCACCCCATTTTTTTTTTTTTTTTTTCGTTTTAAATCCGAAAATTCTGGAAGGCGTATCTGTAAGACCGTGTAGGACGTACACCGCCCACAGCCCCTTCTCAGCGAAGCCCCAAGAGTGCTTTAGGTGTCATAAACATCGTTTGTGCCCAAAATAACGACGTTAGACGCTTTTCCCGGGCCATTTTCTACTACGGACTCCGAATCAAAGAATACAAAGCGGTATGCTACGTGTTCTTAGGATGCATCCATCTTTCCTCTCTTAGAAAGCCTACCCAACAGTCCGGACCGGGCCTAAGCATCAAGTGGGGCCCACGCCGAATGAGCGTCCAAGATCCTTTTGGGAAAGATATATGCGATTGCGCGTTATATACAAACGGGTGCGATCATACCAGCACTAATGCACCGGATCCCATCAGAACTCCGCAGTTAAGCGTGCTTTGGCGAGAGTAGTACTAGGATGGGTGACCTCCCGGGAAGTCCTCGTGTTGCACCCCATTTTTTTTTTTTTTTTTCGTTTTAAATCCGAAAATTCTGGAAGGCGTATCTGTAAGACCGTGTGGACGTACACCGCCCACAGCCCCTTCTCGCGAAGCCCCAAGAGTGCTTTAGGTGTCTAAACATCGTTTGTGCCCAAAATAACGACGTTTAGACGCTTTTCCGGGCCATTTTCTACTACGGACTCCGAATCAAAGAATACAAGCGGTATGCTACGTGTCTTAGGATGCATCCATCTTTCCTCTCTTAGAAAGCCCTACCCAACAGTCCGGACCGGGCCTAAGCATCAAGTGGGGCCCACGCCGAATGAGCGTCCAAGATCCTTTTGGGAAAGGATATATGCGATTGCGCGTTATATACAAACGGGTGCGATCATACCAGCACTAATGCACCGGATCCCATCAGAACTCCGCAGTTAAGCGTGCTTGGGCGAGAGTAGTACTAGGATGGGTGACCTCCCGGGAAGTCCTCGTGTTGCACCGCCATTTTTTTTTTTTTTTTCGTTTTAAATCCGAAAATTCTGGAAGGCGTATCTGTAACGACCGTGGTGGACGTACACCGCCCACAGCCCCTTCTCGCGAAGCCCCAAGAGTGCTTTAGGTGTCTAAACATCGTTTGTGCCCAAAATAACGACGTTTAGACGCTTCCTTCCCGGGCCATTTTCTACTACGGACTCCGAATCAAGAATACAAAGCGGTATGCTACGTGTTCTTAGGATGCATCCATCTTTCCTCTCTTAGAAAGCCTACCCAACAGTCCGGACCGGGCCTAAGCATCAACTGGGCCCACGCCGAATGAGCGTCCAAGATCCTTTTGGGAAAGGATATATGCGATTGCGCGTTATATACAAACGGGTGCGATCATACCAGCACTAATGCACCGGATCCCATCAGAACTCCGCAGTTAAGCGTGCTTGGGCGAGAGTAGTACTAGGATGGGTGACCTCCCGGGAAGTCCTCGTGTTGCACCCCATTTTTTTTTTTTTTTTCGTTTTAAATCCGAAAATTCTGGAAGGCGTATCTGTAAGACCGTGTGGACGTACACCGCCCACAGCCCCTTCTCGCGAAGCCCCAAGAGTGCTTTAGGTGTCTAAACATCGTTTGTGCCCAAAATAACGACGTTTAGACGCTTTCCTCCGGGCCATTTTCTACTACGGACTCCGAATCAAAGAATACAAAGCGGTATGCTACGTGTTCTTAGGATGCATCCATCTTTCCTCTCTTAGAAAGCCTACCCAACAGTCCGGACCGGGCCTAAGCATCAGTGGGGCCCACGCCGAATGAGCGTCCAAGATCCTTTTGGGAAAGGATATATGCGATTGCGCGTTATATACAAACGGGTGCGATCATACCAGCACTAATGCACCGGATCCCATCAGAACTCCGCAGTTAAGCGTGCTTGGCGAGAGTAGTACTAGGATGGGTGACCTCCCGGGAAGTCCTCGTGTTGCACCCCATTTTTTTTTTTTTTTTTTCCGTTTTAAAATCCGAACATTCTGGAAGGGCGTATCTGTAAGACCGTGTGGACGTACACCGCCCACAGCCCCTTCTCGCGAAGCCCCAAGAGTGCTTTAGGTGTCTAAACATCGTTTGTGCCCAAAATAACGACGTTTAGACGCTTTTCCGGGCCATTTTCTACTACGGACTCCGAATCAAAGAATACAAAGCGGTATGCTACGTGTTCTTAGGATGCATCCATCTTTCCTCTCTTAGAAAGCCTACCCAACAGTCCCGACCGGGCCTAAGCATCAAGTGGGGCCCACGCCGAATGAGCGTCCAAGATCCTTTTGGGAAAGGATATATGCGATTGCGCGTTATATACAAACGGGTGCGATCATACCAGCACTAATGCACCGGATCCCATCAGAACTCCGCAGTTAAGCGTGCTTTGGCGAGAGTAGTACTAGGATGGGTGACCTCCCGGAAGTCCTCGTGTTGCACCCCATTTTTTTTTTTTTTTTTTTTCGTTTTAAAATCCGAAAATTCTGGAAGGCGTATCTGTAAGACCGTGTGGACGTACACCGCCCACAGCCCCTTCTCGCGAAGCCCCAAGAGTGCTTTAGGTGTCTAAACATCGTTTGTGCCCAAAATAACGACGTTTAGACGCTTTTCCGGGCCATTTTCTACTACGGACTCCGAATCAAAGAATACAAAGCGGTATGCTACGTGTTCTTAGGATGCATCCATCTTTCCTCTCTTAGAAAGCCTACCCAACAGTCCGGACCGGGCCTAAGCATCAAGTGGGGCCCACGCCGAATGAGCGTCCAAGATCCTTTTGGGAAAGGATATATGCGATTGCGCGTTATATACAAACGGGTGCGATCATACCAGCACTAATGCACCGGATCCCCATCAGAACTCCGCAGTTAAGCGTGCTTTGGCGAGAGTAGTACTAGGATGGGTGACCTCCCGGGAAGTCCTCGTGTTGCACCCCATTTTTTTTTTTTTTTTTTCGTTTTAAATCCGAAAATTCTGGAAGGCGTATCTGTAAGACCGTGTGGACGTACACCGCCCACAGCCCCTTCTCGCGAAGCCCCAAGAGTGCTTTAGGTGTCTAAACATCGTTTGTGCCCAAAATAACGACGTTTAGACGCTTTTTCCGGGCCATTTTCTACTACGGACTCCGAATCAAAGAATACAAAGCGGTATGCTACGTGTTCTTAGGATGCATCCATCTTTCCTCTCTTAGAAAGCCTACCCAACAGTCCGGACCGGGCCTAAGCATCAACTGGGGCCCACGCCGAATGAGCGTCCAAGATCCTTTTGGGAAAGGATATATGCGATTGCGCGTTATATACAAACGGGTGCGATCATACCAGCACTAATGCACCGGATCCCATCAGAACTCCGCAGTTAAGCGTGCTTGGGCGAGAGTAGTACTAGGATGGGTGACCTCCCGGGAAGTCCTCGTGTTGCACCCCATTTTTTTTTTTTTTTTCGTTTTAAATCCGAAAATTCTGGAAGGCGTATCTGTAAGACCGTGTGGACGTACACCGCCCACAGCCCCTTCTCGCGAAGCCCCAAGAGTGCTTTAGGTGTCTAAACATCGTTTGTGCCCAAAATAACGACGGTTTAGACGCTTTTTCCGGGCCATTTTCTACTACGGACTCCGAATCAAAGAATACAAAGCGGTATGCTACGTGGTTCTTAGGATGCATCCATCTTTCCTCTCTTAGAAAGCCTACCCAACAGTCCGGACCGGGCCTAAGCATCAAGTGGGGCCCACGCCGAATGAGCGTCCAAGATCCTTTTGGAATGGATATATGCGATTGCGCGTTATATACAAACGGGTGCGATCATACCAGCACTAATGCACCGGATCCCATCAGAACTCCGCAGTTAAGCGTGCTTGGGCGAGAGTAGTACTAGGATGGGTGACCTCCCGGAAGTCCTCGTGTTGCACCCCCATTTTTTTTTTTTTTTTTTCGTTTTAAAATCCGAAAATTCTGGAAGGCGTATCTGTAAGACCGTGTGGACGTACACCGCCCACAGCCCCTTCTCGCGAAGCCCCAAGAGTGCTTTAGGTGTCTAAACATCGTTTGTGCCCAAAATAACGACGTTTAGACGCTTTTCCGGGGCCATTTTCTACTACGGACTCCGATCAAAGAATACAAAGCGGTATGCTACGTGTTCTTAGGATGCATCCATCTTTCCTCTCTTAGAAAGCCTACCCAACAGTCCGGACCGGGCCTAAGCATCAAGTGGGGCCCACGCCGAATGAGCGTCCAAGATCCTTTTGGGAAAGGATATATGCGATTGCGCGTTATATACAAACGGGTGCGATCATACCAGCACTAATGCACCGGATCCCATCAGAACTCCGCAGTTAAGCGTGCTTGGGCGAGAGTAGTACTAGGATGGGTGACCTCCCGGGAAGTCCTCGTGTTGCACCCCATTTTTTTTTTTTTTTTTTCGTTTTAAAATCCGAAAATTCTGGAAGGGCGTATCTGTAAGACCGTGTGGACGTACACCGCCACAGCCCCTTCTCGCGAAGCCCCAAGAGTGCTTTAGGTGTCTAAACATCGTTTGTGCCCAAAATAACGACGTTTAGACGCTTTTCCGGGCCATTTTCTACTACGGACTCCGAATCAAAGAATACAAAGCGGTATGCTACGTGTTCTTAGGATGCATCCATCTTTCCTCTCTTAGAAAGCCTACCCAACAGTCCGGACCGGGCCTAAGCATCAACTGGGGCCCACGCCGAATGAGCGTCCAAGATCCTTTTGGGAAAGGATATATGCGATTGCGCGTTATATACAAACGGGTGCGATCATACCAGCACTAATGCACCGGATCCCATCAGAACTCCGCAGTTAAGCGTGCTTGGGCGAGAGTAGTACTAGGATGGGTGACCCTCCCGGGAAGTCCTCGTGTTGCACCCATTTTTTTTTTTTTTTTTTTTCGTTTTAAATCCGAAAATTCTGGAAGGCGTATCTGTAAGACCGTGTGGACGTACACCGCCCACAGCCCCTTCTCGCGAAGCCCCAAGAGTGCTTTAGGTGTCTAAACATCGTTTGTGCCCAAAATAACGACGTTTAGACGCTTTTCCGGGCCATTTTCTACTACGGACTCCGAATCAAAGAATACAAAGCGGTATGCTACGTGTTCTTAGGATGCATCCATCTTTCCTCTCTTAGAAAGCCTACCAACAGTCCGGACCGGGCCTAAGCATCAAGTGGGGCCCACGCGAATGAGCGTCCAAGATCCTTTTGGGAAAGGATATATGCGATTGCGCGTTATATACAAACGGGTGCGATCATACCAGCACTAATGCACCGGATCCCATCAGAACTCCGCAGTTAAGCGTGCTTTGGCGAGAGTAGTACTAGGGATGGGTGACCTCCCGGGAAGTCCTCGTGTTGCACCCCATTTTTTTTTTTTTTTTTTTTTTTTCGTTTTAAATCCGAAAATTCTGGAAGGCGTATCTGTAAGACCGTGTGGACGTACACCGCCCACAGCCCCTTCTCGCGAAGCCCCAAGAGTGCTTTAGGTTGTCTAAACATCGTTTGTGCCCAAAATAACGACGTTTAGACGCTTTTCCGGGCCATTTTCTACTACGGACTCGAATCAAAGAATACAAAGCGGTATGCTACGTGTTCTTAGGATGCATCCATCTTTCCTCTCTTAGAAAGCCTACCCAACAGTCCGGACCGGGCCTAAGCATCAACTGGGGCCCACGCCGAATGAGCGTCCAAGATCCTTTTGGGAAAGGATATATGCGATTGCGCGTTATATACAAACGGGTGCGATCATACCAGCACTAATGCACCGGATCCCATCAGAACTCCGCAGTTAAGCGTGCTTGGGCGAGAGTAGTACTAGGATGGGTGACCTCCCGGGAAGTCCTCGTGTTGCACCCATTTTTTTTTTTTTTTTTTCGTTTTAAATCCGAAAATTCTGGAAGGCGTATCTGTAAGACCCGTGTGGACGTACACCGCCCACAGCCCCTTCTCGCGAAGCCCCAAGAGTGCTTTAGGTGTCTAAACATCGTTTGTGCCCAAAATAACGACGTTAGACGCTTTTCCGGGCCATTTTCTACTACGGACTCCGAATCAAAGAATACAAAGCGGTATGCTACGTGTTCTTAGGATGCATCCATCTTTCCTCTCTTAGAAAGCCTACCCAACAGTCCGGACCGGGCCTAAGCATCAAGTGGGCCCACGCCGAATGAGCGTCCAAGATCCTTTTGGGAAAGGATATATGCGATTGCGCGTTATATACAAACGGGTGCGATCATACCAGCACTAATGCACCGGATCCCATCAGAACTCCGCAGTTAAGCGTGCTTTGGCGAGAGTAGTACTAGGATGGGTGACCTCCCGGAAGTCCTCGTGTTGCACCCCATTTTTTTTTTTTTTTTTTCGTTTAAATCCGAAAATTCTGGAAGGCGTATCTGTAAGACCGTGTGGACGTACACCGCCCACAGCCCCTTCTCGCGAAGCCCCAAGAGTGCTTTAGGTGTCTAAACATCGTTTGTGCCCAAAATAACGACGTTTAGACGCTTTTCCGGGCCATTTTCTACTACGGACTCCGAATCAAAGAATACAAAGCGGTATGCTACGTGTTCTTAGGATGCATCCATCTTTCCTCTCTTAGAAAGCCTACCCAACAGTCCGGACCGGGCCTAAGCATCAACTGGGGCCCACGCCGAATGAGCGTCCAAGATCCTTTTGGGAAAGGATATATGCGATTGCGCGTTATATACAAACGGGTGCGATCATACCAGCACTAATGCACCGGATCCCATCAGAACTCCGCAGTTAAGCGTGCTTTGGCGAGAGTAGTACTAGGATGGGTGACCTCCCCGGGAAGTCCTCGTGTTGCACCCCATTTTTTTTTTTTTTTTTTTTTCGTTTTAAATCCGAAAATTCTGGAAGGCGTATCTGTAAGACCGTGTGGACGTACACCGCCCACAGCCCCTTCTCGCGAAGCCCCAAGAGTGCTTTAGGTGTCTAAACATCGTTTGTGCCCAAAATAACGACGTTTAGACGCTTTTCCGGGCCATTTTCTACTACGGACTCCGAATCAAAGAATACAAAGCGGTATGCTACGTGTTCTTAGGATGCATCCATCTTTCCTCTCTTAGAAAGCCTACCCAACAGTCCGGACCGGGCCTAAGCATCAAGTGGGGCCCACGCCGAATGAGCGTCCAAGATCCTTTTGGGAAAGGATATATGCGATTGCGCGTTATATACAAACGGGTGCGATCATACCAGCACTAATGCACCGGATCCCATCAGAACCTCCGCAGTTAAGCGTGCTTTGGCGAGAGTAGTACTAGGATGGGTGACCTCCCGGGAAGTCCTCGTGTTGCACCCCATTTTTTTTTTTTTTTTTTTTTTCGTTTTAAATCCGAAAATTCTGGAAGGCGTATCTGTAAGACCGTGTGGACGTACACCGCCCACAGCCCCTTCTCGCGAAGCCCCAAGAGTGCTTTAGGTGTCTAAACATCGTTTGTGCCCAAAATAACGACGTTTAGACGCTTTTTCCCGGGCCATTTTCTACTACGGACTCCGAATCAAAGAATACAAAGCGGTATGCTACGTGTTCTTAGGATGCATCCATCTTTCCTCTCTTAGAAAGCCTACCCAACAGTCCGGACCGGGCCTAAGCATCACTGGGGCCCACGCCGAATGAGCGTCCAAGATCCTTTTGGGAAAGGATATATGCGATTGCGCGTTATATACAAACGGGTGCGATCATACCAGCACTAATGCACCGGATCCCATCAGAACTCCGCAGTTAAGCGTGCTTTGGGCGAGAGTAGTACTAGGATGGGTGACCTCCCGGGAAGTCCTCGTGTTGCACCCCATTTTTTTTTTTTTTTTTTCGTTTTAAATCCGAAAATTCTGGAAGGCGTATCTGTAAGACCGTGTGGACGTACACCGCCCACAGCCCCTTCTCGCGAAGCCCCAAGAGTGCTTTAGGTGTCTAAACATCGTTTGTGCCCAAATTAACGACGTTTAGACGCTTTCTTCCGGGCCATTTTTCTACTACGGACTCCGAATCAAAGAATACAAAGGCGGTATGCTACGTGTTCTTAGGATGCATCCATCTTTCCTCTCTTAGAAGGCCTACCCAACAGTCCGGGACCGGGCCTAAGCATCAAGTGGGGCCCACGCCGAATGAGCGTCCAAGATCCTTTTGGGAAAGGATATATGCGATTGCGCGTTATATACAAACGGGTGCGATCATACCAGCACTAATGCACCGGATCCCATCAGAACTCCGCAGTTAAGCGTGCTTTGGCGAGAGTAGTACTAGGATGGGTGACCTCCCGGGAAGTCCTCGTGTTGCACCCCATTTTTTTTTTTTTTTTTTCGTTTTAAAATCCGAAAATTCTGGAAGGCGTATCTGTAAGACCGTGTGGACGTACACCGCCCACAGCCCCTTCTCGCGAAGCCCAAGAGTGCTTTAGGTGTCTAAACATCGTTTGTGCCCAAAAATAACGACGTTTAGACGCTTTTTCCGGGCCATTTTCTACTACGGACTCCGAATCAAAGAATACAAAGCGGTATGCTACGTGTTCTTAGGATGCATCCATCTTTCCTCTCTTAGAAAGCCTACCCAACAGTCCGGACCGGGCCTAAGCATCAAGTGGGGCCCACGCCGAATGAGCGTCCAAGATCCTTTTGGGAAAGGATATATGCGATTGCGCGTTATATACAAACGGGTGCGATCATACCAGCACTAATGCACCGGATCCCATCAGAACTCCGCAGTTAAGCGTGCTTTGGCGAGAGTAGTACTAGGATGGGTGACCTCCCGGAAGTCCTCGTGTTGCACCCCATTTTTTTTTTTTTTTTTTCGTTTTAAATCCGAAAATTCTGGAAGGCGTATCTGTAAGACCGTGTGGACGTACACCGCCCACAGCCCCTTCTCGCGAAGCCCCAAGAGTGCTTTAGGTGTCTAAACATCGTTTGTGCCCAAAATAACGACGTTTAGACGCTTTTCCGGGCCATTTTCTACTACGGACTCCGAATCAAAGAATACAAAGCGGTATGCTACGTGTTCTTAGGATGCATCATCTTTCCTCTCTTAGAAAGCCTACCCAACAGTCCGGACCGGGCCTAAGCATCAACTGGGGCCCACGCCGAATGAGCGTCCAAGATCCTTTTGGGAAAGGATATATGCGATTGCGCGTTATATACAAACGGGTGCGATCATACCAGCACTAATGCACCGGATCCCATCAGAACTCCGCAGTTAAGCGTGCTTTGGCGAGAGTAGTACTAGGATGGGTGACCTCCCCGGGAAGTCCTCGTGTTGCACCCCATTTTTTTTTTTTTTTTTTCGTTTTAAATCCGAAAATTCTGGAAGGCGTATCTGTAAGACCGTGTGGACGTACACCGCCCACAGCCCCTTCTCGCGAAGCCCCAAGAGTGCTTTAGGTGTCTAAACATCGTTTGTGCCCAAAATAACGACGTTTAGACGCTTTTTCCGGGCCATTTTCTACTACGGACTCCGAATCAAAGAATACAAAGCGGTATGCTACGTGTTCTTAGGATGCATCCATCTTTCCTCTCTTAGAAAGCCTACCCAACAGTCCGGACCGGGCCTAAGCATCAAGTGGGGCCCACGCCGAATGAGCGTCCAAGATCCTTTTGGGAAAGGATATATGCGATTGCGCGTTATATACAAACGGGTGCGATCATACCAGCACTAATGCACCGGATCCCATCAGAACTCCGCAGTTAAGCGTGCTTTGGCGAGAGTAGTACTAGGATGGGTGACCTCCCGGGAAGTCCTCGTGTTGCACCCCATTTTTTTTTTTTTTTTTTTTTTTACGTTTTAAATCCGAAAATTCTGGAAGGCGTATCTGTAAGACCGTGTGGACGTACACCGCCCACAGCCCCTTCTCGCGAAGCCCCAAGAGTGCTTTAGGTGTCTAAACATCGTTTGTGCCCAAAATAACGACGTTTAGACGCTTTTCCGGGCCATTTTCTACTACGGACTCCGAATCAAAGAATACAAAGCGGTATGCTACGTGTTCTTAGGATGCATCCATCTTTCCTCTCTTAGAAAGCCTACCCAACAGTCCGGACCGGGCCTAAGCATCAACTGGGGCCCACGCCGAATGAGCGTCCAAGATCCTTTTGGGAAAGGATATATGCGATTGCGCGTTATATACAAACGGGTGCGATCATACCAGCACTAATGCACCGGATCCCATCAGAACTCCGCAGTTAAGCGTGCTTGGGCGAGAGTAGTACTAGGATGGGTGACCTCCCGGGAAGTCCTCGTGTTGCACCCCATTTTTTTTTTTTTTTTTTCGTTTTAAATCCGAAAATTCTGGAAGGCGTATCTGTAAGACCGTGTGGACGTACACCGCCCACAGCCCCTTCTCGCGAAGCCCCAAGAGTGCTTTAGGTGTCTAAACATCGTTTGTGCCCAAAATAACGACGTTTAGACGCTTTTCCGGGCCATTTTCTACTACGGACTCCGAATCAAAGAATACAAAGCGGTATGCTACGTGTTCTTAGGATGCATCCATCTTTCCTCTCTTAGAAGGCCTACCCAACAGTCCGGACCGGGCCTAAGCATCAAGTGGGGCCCACGCCGAATGAGCGTCCAAGATCCTTTTGGGAAAGGATATATGCGATTGCGCGTTATATACAAACGGGTGCGATCATACCAGCACTAATGCACCGGATCCCATCAGAACTCCGCAGTTAAGCGTGCTTTGGCGAGAGTAGTACTAGGATGGGTGACCTCCCGGGAAGTCCTCGTGTTGCACCCCATTTTTTTTTTTTTTTTTCGTTTTAAAATCCGAAAATTCTGGAAGGCGTATCTGTAAGACCGTGTGGACGTACACCGCCCACAGCCCCTTCTCGCGAAGCCCCAAGAGTGCTTTAGGTGTCTAAACATCGTTTGTGCCCAAAATAACGACGTTTAGACGCTTTTCCGGGCCATTTTCTACTACGGACTCCGAATCAAAGAATACAAAGCGGTATGCTACGTGTTCTTAGGATGCATCCATCTTTCCTCTCTTAGAAAGCCTACCCAACAGTCCGGACCGGGCCTAAGCATCAAGTGGGGCCCACGCCGAATGAGCGTCCAAGATCCTTTTGGGAAAGGATATATGCGATTGCGCGTTATATACAAACGGGTGCGATCATACCAGCACTAATGCACCGGATCCCATCAGAACTCCGCAGTTAAGCGTGCTTTGGCGAGAGTAGTACTAGGATGGGTGACCTCCCGGGAAGTCCTCGTGTTGCACCCCATTTTTTTTTTTTTTTTTTTCGTTTTAAATCCGAAAATTCTGGAAGGCGTATCTGTAAGACCGTGTGGACGTACACCGCCCACAGCCCCTTCTCGCGAAGCCCCAAGAGTGCTTTAGGTGTCTAAACATCGTTTGTGCCCAAAATAACGACGTTTAGACGCTTTTCCGGGCCATTTTCTACTACGGACTCCGAATCAAAGAATACAAAGCGGTATGCTACGTGTTCTTAGGATGCATCCATCTTTCCTCTCTTAGAAAGCCTACCCAACAGTCCGGACCGGGCCTAAGCATCAAGTGGGGCCCACGCCGAATGAGCGTCCAAGATCCTTTTGGGAAAGGATATATGCGATTGCGCGTTATATACAAACGGGTGCGATCATACCAGCACTAATGCACCGGATCCCATCAGAACTCCGCAGTTAAGCGTGCTTTGGCGAGAGTAGTACTAGGATGGGTGACCTCCCCGGGAAGTCCTCGTGTTGCACCCCATTTTTTTTTTTTTTTTTTCGTTTTAAAATCCGAAAATTCTGGAAGGCGTATCTGTAAGACCGTGTGGACGTACACCGCCCACAGCCCCTTCTCGCGAAGCCCCAAGAGTGCTTTAGGTGTCTAAACATCGTTTGTGCCCAAAATAACGACGTTTAGACGCTTTTCCGGGCCATTTTCTACTACGGACTCCGAATCAAAGAATACAAAGCGGTATGCTACGTGTTCTTAGGATGCATCCATCTTTCCTCTCTTAGAAAGCCTACCCAACAGTCCGGACCGGGCCTAAGCATCAAGTGGGGCCCACGCCGAATGAGCGTCCAAGATCCTTTTGGGAAAGGATATATGCGATTGCGCGTTATATACAAACGGGTGCGATCATACCAGCACTAATGCACCGGATCCCATCAGAACTCCGCAGTTAAGCGTGCTTTGGCGAGAGTAGTACTAGGATGGGTGACCTCCCGGGAAGTCCTCGTGTTGCACCCCATTTTTTTTTTTTTTTTTTCGTTTTAAATCCGAAAATTCTGGAAGGCGTATCTGTAAGACCGTGTGGACGTACACCGCCCACAGCCCCTTCTCGCGAAGCCCCAAGAGTGCTTTAGGTGTCTAAACATCGTTTGTGCCCAAAATAACGACGTTTAGACGCTTTTCCGGGCCATTTTCTACTACGGACTCCGAATCAAAGAATACAAAGCGGTATGCTACGTGTTCTTAGGATGCATCCATCTTTCCTCTCTTAGAAAGCCTACCCAACAGTCCGGACCGGGCCTAAGCATCAAGTGGGGCCCACGCCGAATGAGCGTCCAAGATCCTTTTGGGAAAGGATATATGCGATTGCGCGTTATATACAAACGGGTGCGATCATACCAGCACTAATGCACCGGATCCCATCAGAACTCCGCAGTTAAGCGTGCTTGGGCGAGAGTAGTACTAGGATGGGTGACCTCCCGGGAAGTCCTCGTGTTGCACCCCATTTTTTTTTTTTTTTTTCGTTTTAAATCCGAAAATTCTGGAAGGCGTATCTGTAAGACCGTGTGGACGTACACCGCCCACAGCCCCTTCTCGCGAAGCCCCAAGAGTGCTTTAGGTGTCTAAACATCGTTTGTGCCCAAAATAACGACGTTTAGACGCTTTTCCGGGCCATTTTCTACTACGGACTCCGAATCAAAGAATACAAAGCGGTATGCTACGTGTTCTTAGGATGCATCCATCTTTCCTCTCTTAGAAAGCCTACCCAACAGTCCGGACCGGGCCTAAGCATCAAGTGGGGCCCACGCCGAATGAGCGTCCAAGATCCTTTTGGGAAAGGATATATGCGATTGCGCGTTATATACAAACGGGTGCGATCATACCAGCACTAATGCACCGGATCCCATCAGAACTCCGCAGTTAAGCGTGCTTTGGCGAGAGTAGTACTAGGATGGGTGACCTCCCGGGAAGTCCTCGTGTTGCACCCCATTTTTTTTTTTTTTTTTTCGTTTTAAATCCGAAAATTCTGGAAGGCGTATCTGTAAGACCGTGTGGACGTACACCGCCCACAGCCCCTTCTCGCGAAGCCCCAAGAGTGCTTTAGGTGTCTAAACATCGTTTGTGCCCAAAATAACGACGTTTAGACGCTTTTCCGGGCCATTTTCTACTACGGACTCCGAATCAAAGAATACAAAGCGGTATGCTACGTGTTCTTAGGATGCATCCATCTTTCCTCTCTTAGAAAGCCTACCCAACAGTCCGGACCGGGCCTAAGCATCAAGTGGGGCCCACGCCGAATGAGCGTCCAAGATCCTTTTGGGAAAGGATATATGCGATTGCGCGTTATATACAAACGGGTGCGATCATACCAGCACTAATGCACCGGATCCCATCAGAACTCCGCAGTTAAGCGTGCTTGGGCGAGAGTAGTACTAGGATGGGTGACCTCCCGGGAAGTCCTCGTGTTGCACCCCATTTTTTTTTTTTTTTTTTCGTTTTAAATCCGAAAATTCTGGAAGGCGTATCTGTAAGACCGTGTGGACGTACACCGCCCACAGCCCCTTCTCGCGAAGCCCCAAGAGTGCTTTAGGTGTCTAAACATCGTTTGTGCCCAAAATAACGACGTTTAGACGCTTTTCCGGGCCATTTTCTACTACGGACTCCGAATCAAAGAATACAAAGCGGTATGCTACGTGTTCTTAGGATGCATCCATCTTTCCTCTCTTAGAAAGCCTACCCAACAGTCCGGACCGGGCCTAAGCATCAAGTGGGGCCCACGCCGAATGAGCGTCCAAGATCCTTTTGGGAAAGGATATATGCGATTGCGCGTTATATACAAACGGGTGCGATCATACCAGCACTAATGCACCGGATCCCATCAGAACTCCGCAGTTAAGCGTGCTTTGGCGAGAGTAGTACTAGGATGGGTGACCTCCCGGGAAGTCCTCGTGTTGCACCCCATTTTTTTTTTTTTTTTTTTCGTTTTAAATCCGAAAATTCTGGAAGGCGTATCTGTAAGACCGTGTGGACGTACACCGCCCACAGCCCCTTCTCGCGAAGCCCCAAGAGTGCTTTAGGTGTCTAAACATCGTTTGTGCCCAAAATAACGACGTTTAGACGCTTTTCCGGGCCATTTTCTACTACGGACTCCGAATCAAAGAATACAAAGCGGTATGCTACGTGTTCTTAGGATGCATCCATCTTTCCTCTCTTAGAAAGCCTACCCAACAGTCCGGACCGGGCCTAAGCATCAAGTGGGGCCCACGCCGAATGAGCGTCCAAGATCCTTTTGGGAAAGGATATATGCGATTGCGCGTTATATACAAACGGGTGCGATCATACCAGCACTAATGCACCGGATCCCATCAGAACTCCGCAGTTAAGCGTGCTTTGGCGAGAGTAGTACTAGGATGGGTGACCTCCCGGGAAGTCCTCGTGTTGCACCCCATTTTTTTTTTTTTTTTTTTCGTTTTAAAATCCGAAAATTCTGGAAGGCGTATCTGTAAGACCGTGTGGACGTACACCGCCCACAGCCCCTTCTCGCGAAGCCCCAAGAGTGCTTTAGGTGTCTAAACATCGTTTGTGCCCAAAATAACGACGTTTAGACGCTTTTCCGGGCCATTTTCTACTACGGACTCCGAATCAAAGAATACAAAGCGGTATGCTACGTGTTCTTAGGATGCATCCATCTTTCCTCTCTTAGAAAGCCTACCCAACAGTCCGGACCGGGCCTAAGCATCAAGTGGGGCCCACGCCGAATGAGCGTCCAAGATCCTTTTGGGAAAGGATATATGCGATTGCGCGTTATATACAAACGGGTGCGATCATACCAGCACTAATGCACCGGATCCCATCAGAACTCCGCAGTTAAGCGTGCTTGGGCGAGAGTAGTACTAGGATGGGTGACCTCCCGGGAAGTCCTCGTGTTGCACCCCATTTTTTTTTTTTTTTTTCGTTTTAAATCCGAAAATTCTGGAAGGCGTATCTGTAAGACCGTGTGGACGTACACCGCCCACAGCCCCTTCTCGCGAAGCCCCAAGAGTGCTTTAGGTGTCTAAACATCGTTTGTGCCCAAAATAACGACGTTTAGACGCTTTTCCGGGCCATTTTCTACTACGGACTCCGAATCAAAGAATACAAAGCGGTATGCTACGTGTTCTTAGGATGCATCCATCTTTCCTCTCTTAGAAAGCCTACCCAACAGTCCGGACCGGGCCTAAGCATCAAGTGGGGCCCACGCCGAATGAGCGTCCAAGATCCTTTTGGGAAAGGATATATGCGATTGCGCGTTATATACAAACGGGTGCGATCATACCAGCACTAATGCACCGGATCCCATCAGAACTCCGCAGTTAAGCGTGCTTTGGCGAGAGTAGTACTAGGATGGGTGACCTCCCGGGAAGTCCTCGTGTTGCACCCCATTTTTTTTTTTTTTTTTTTCGTTTTAAATCCGAAAATTCTGGAAGGCGTATCTGTAAGACCGTGTGGACGTACACCGCCCACAGCCCCTTCTCGCGAAGCCCCAAGAGTGCTTTAGGTGTCTAAACATCGTTTGTGCCCAAAATAACGACGTTTAGACGCTTTTCCGGGCCATTTTCTACTACGGACTCCGAATCAAAGAATACAAAGCGGTATGCTACGTGTTCTTAGGATGCATCCATCTTTCCTCTCTTAGAAAGCCTACCCAACAGTCCGGACCGGGCCTAAGCATCAACTGGGGCCCACGCCGAATGAGCGTCCAAGATCCTTTTGGGAAAGGATATATGCGATTGCGCGTTATATACAAACGGGTGCGATCATACCAGCACTAATGCACCGGATCCCATCAGAACTCCGCAGTTAAGCGTGCTTGGGCGAGAGTAGTACTAGGATGGGTGACCTCCCGGGAAGTCCTCGTGTTGCACCCCATTTTTTTTTTTTTTTTTTTCGTTTTAAATCCGAAAATTCTGGAAGGCGTATCTGTAAGACCGTGTGGACGTACACCGCCCACAGCCCCTTCTCGCGAAGCCCCAAGAGTGCTTTAGGTGTCTAAACATCGTTTGTGCCCAAAATAACGACGTTTAGACGCTTTTCCGGGCCATTTTCTACTACGGACTCCGAATCAAAGAATACAAAGCGGTATGCTACGTGTTCTTAGGATGCATCCATCTTTCCTCTCTTAGAAAGCCTACCCAACAGTCCGGACCGGGCCTAAGCATCAAGTGGGGCCCACGCCGAATGAGCGTCCAAGATCCTTTTGGGAAAGGATATATGCGATTGCGCGTTATATACAAACGGGTGCGATCATACCAGCACTAATGCACCGGATCCCATCAGAACTCCGCAGTTAAGCGTGCTTTGGCGAGAGTAGTACTAGGATGGGTGACCTCCCGGGAAGTCCTCGTGTTGCACCCCATTTTTTTTTTTTTTTTTTTCGTTTTAAATCCGAAAATTCTGGAAGGCGTATCTGTAAGACCGTGTGGACGTACACCGCCCACAGCCCCTTCTCGCGAAGCCCCAAGAGTGCTTTAGGTGTCTAAACATCGTTTGTGCCCAAAATAACGACGTTTAGACGCTTTTCCGGGCCATTTTCTACTACGGACTCCGAATCAAAGAATACAAAGCGGTATGCTACGTGTTCTTAGGATGCATCCATCTTTCCTCTCTTAGAAAGCCTACCCAACAGTCCGGACCGGGCCTAAGCATCAACTGGGGCCCACGCCGAATGAGCGTCCAAGATCCTTTTGGGAAAGGATATATGCGATTGCGCGTTATATACAAACGGGTGCGATCATACCAGCACTAATGCACCGGATCCCATCAGAACTCCGCAGTTAAGCGTGCTTGGGCGAGAGTAGTACTAGGATGGGTGACCTCCCGGGAAGTCCTCGTGTTGCACCCCATTTTTTTTTTTTTTTTTTCGTTTTAAATCCGAAAATTCTGGAAGGCGTATCTGTAAGACCGTGTGGACGTACACCGCCCACAGCCCCTTCTCGCGAAGCCCCAAGAGTGCTTTAGGTGTCTAAACATCGTTTGTGCCCAAAATAACGACGTTTAGACGCTTTTCCGGGCCATTTTCTACTACGGACTCCGAATCAAAGAATACAAAGCGGTATGCTACGTGTTCTTAGGATGCATCCATCTTTCCTCTCTTAGAAAGCCTACCCAACAGTCCGGACCGGGCCTAAGCATCAAGTGGGGCCCACGCCGAATGAGCGTCCAAGAACCTTTTGGGAAAGGATATATGCGATTGCGCGTTATATACAAACGGGTGCGATCATACCAGCACTAATGCACCGGATCCCATCAGAACTCCGCAGTTAAGCGTGCTTGGGCGAGAGTAGTACTAGGATGGGTGACCTCCCGGGAAGTCCTCGTGTTGCACCCCATTTTTTTTTTTTTTTTTTCGTTTTAAATCCGAAAATTCTGGAAGGCGTATCTGTAAGACCGTGTGGACGTACACCGCCCACAGCCCCTTCTCGCGAAGCCCCAAGAGTGCTTTAGGTGTCTAAACATCGTTTGTGCCCAAAATAACGACGTTTAGACGCTTTTCCGGGCCATTTTCTACTACGGACTCCGAATCAAAGAATACAAAGCGGTATGCTACGTGTTCTTAGGATGCATCCATCTTTCCTCTCTTAGAAAGCCTACCCAACAGTCCGGACCGGGCCTAAGCATCAAGTGGGGCCCACGCCGAATGAGCGTCCAAGATCCTTTTGGGAAAGGATATATGCGATTGCGCGTTATATACAAACGGGTGCGATCATACCAGCACTAATGCACCGGATCCCATCAGAACTCCGCAGTTAAGCGTGCTTTGGCGAGAGTAGTACTAGGATGGGTGACCTCCCGGGAAGTCCTCGTGTTGCACCCCATTTTTTTTTTTTTTTTTTTCGTTTTAAATCCGAAAATTCTGGAAGGCGTATCTGTAAGACCGTGTGGACGTACACCGCCCACAGCCCCTTCACGCGAAGCCCCAAGAGTGCTTTAGGTGTCTAAACATCGTTTGTGCCCAAAATAACGACGTTTAGACGCTTTTCCGGGCCATTTTCTACTACGGACTCCGAATCAAAGAATACAAAGCGGTATGCTACGTGTTCTTAGGATGCATCCATCTTTCCTCTCTTAGAAAGCCTACCCAACAGTCCGGACCGGGCCTAAGCATCAAGTGGGGCCCACGCCGAATGAGCGTCCAAGATCCTTTTGGGAAAGGATATATGCGATTGCGCGTTATATACAAACGGGTGCGATCATACCAGCACTAATGCACCGGATCCCATCAGAACTCCGCAGTTAAGCGTGCTTGGGCGAGAGTAGTACTAGGATGGGTGACCTCCCGGGAAGTCCTCGTGTTGCACCCCATTTTTTTATTTTTTTTTTCGTTTTAAATCCGAAAATTCTGGAAGGCGTATCTGTAAGACCGTGTGGACGTACACCGCCCACAGCCCCTTCACGCGAAGCCCCAAGAGTGCTTTAGGTGTCTAAACATCGTTTGTGCCCAAAATAACGACGTTTAGACGCTTTTCCGGGCCATTTTCTACTACGGACTCCGAATCAAAGAATACAAAGCGGTATGCTACGTGTTCTTAGGATGCATCCATCTTTCCTCTCTTAGAAAGCCTACCCAACAGTCCGGACCGGGCCTAAGCATCAAGTGGGGCCCACGCCGAATGAGCGTCCAAGATCCTTTTGGGAAAGGATATATGCGATTGCGCGTTATATACAAACGGGTGCGATCATACCAGCACTAATGCACCGGATCCCATCAGAACTCCGCAATTAAGCGTGCTTTGGCGAGAGTAGTACTAGGATGGGTGACCTCCCGGGAAGTCCTCGTGTTGCACCCCATTTTTTTTTTTTTTTTTTCGTTTTAAATCCGAAAATTCTGGAAGGCGTATCTGTAAGACCGTGTGGACGTACACCGCCCACAGCCCCTTCTCGCGAAGCCCCAAGAGTGCTTTAGGTGTCTAAACATCGTTTGTGCCCAAAATAACGACGTTTAGACGCTTTTCCGGGCCATTTTCTACTACGGACTCCGAATCAAAGAATACAAAGCGGTATGCTACGTGTTCTTAGGATGCATCCATCTTTCCTCTCTTAGAAAGCCTACCCAACAGTCCGGACCGGGCCTAAGCATCAAGTGGGGCCCACGCCGAATGAGCGTCCAAGATCCTTTTGGGAAAGGATATATGCGATTGCGCGTTATATACAAACGGGTGCGATCATACCAGCACTAATGCACCGGATCCCATCAGAACTCCGCAGTTAAGCGTGCTTTGGCGAGAGTAGTACTAGGATGGGTGACCTCCCGGGAAGTCCTCGTGTTGCACCCCATTTTTTTTTTTTTTTTTTTCGTTTTAAATCCGAAAATTCTGGAAGGCGTATCTGTAAGACCGTGTGGACGTACACCGCCCACAGCCCCTTCTCGCGAAGCCCCAAGAGTGCTTTAGGTGTCTAAACATCGTTTGTGCCCAAAATAACGACGTTTAGACGCTTTTCCGGGCCATTTTCTACTACGGACTCCGAATCAAAGAATACAAAGCGGTATGCTACGTGTTCTTAGGATGCATCCATCTTTCCTCTCTTAGAAAGCCTACCCAACAGTCCGGACCGGGCCTAAGCATCAACTGGGGCCCACGCCGAATGAGCGTCCAAGATCCTTTTGGGAAAGGATATATGCGATTGCGCGTTATATACAAACGGGTGCGATCATACCAGCACTAATGCACCGGATCCCATCAGAACTCCGCAGTTAAGCGTGCTTGGGCGAGAGTAGTACTAGGATGGGTGACCTCCCGAGAAGTCCTCGTGTTGCACCCCATTTTTTTTTTTTTTTTTTTCGTTTTAAATCCGAAAATTCTGGAAGGCGTATCTGTAAGACCGTGTGGACGTACACCGCCCACAGCCCCTTCTCGCGAAGCCCCAAGAGTGCTTTAGGTGTCTAAACATCGTTTGTGCCCAAAATAACGACGTTTAGACGCTTTTCCGGGCCATTTTCTACTACGGACTCCGAATCAAAGAATACAAAGCGGTATGCTACGTGTTCTTAGGATGCATCCATCTTTCCTCTCTTAGAAAGCCTACCCAACAGTCCGGACCGGGCCTAAGCATCAAGTGGGGCCCACGCCGAATGAGCGTCCAAGAACCTTTTGGGAAAGGATATATGCGATTGCGCGTTATATACAAACGGGTGCGATCATACCAGCACTAATGCACCGGATCCCATCAGAACTCCGCAGTTAAGCGTGCTTGGGCGAGAGTAGTACTAGGATGGGTGACCTCCCGGGAAGTCCTCGTGTTGCACCCCATTTTTTTTTTTTTTTTTTCGTTTTAAATCCGAAAATTCTGGAAGGCGTATCTGTAAGACCGTGTGGACGTACACCGCCCACAGCCCCTTCTCGCGAAGCCCCAAGAGTGCTTTAGGTGTCTAAACATCGTTTGTGCCCAAAATAACGACGTTTAGACGCTTTTCCGGGCCATTTTCTACTACGGACTCCGAATCAAAGAATACAAAGCGGTATGCTACGTGTTCTTAGGATGCATCCATCTTTCCTCTCTTAGAAAGCCTACCCAACAGTCCGGACCGGGCCTAAGCATCAAGTGGGGCCCACGCCGAATGAGCGTCCAAGATCCTTTTGGGAAAGGATATATGCGATTGCGCGTTATATACAAACGGGTGCGATCATACCAGCACTAATGCACCGGATCCCATCAGAACTCCGCAGTTAAGCGTGCTTTGGCGAGAGTAGTACTAGGATGGGTGACCTCCCGGGAAGTCCTCGTGTTGCACCCCATTTTTTTTTTTTTTTTTTTCGTTTTAAATCCGAAAATTCTGGAAGGCGTATCTGTAAGACCGTGTGGACGTACACCGCCCACAGCCCCTTCTCGCGAAGCCCCAAGAGTGCTTTAGGTGTCTAAACATCGTTTGTGCCCAAAATAACGACGTTTAGACGCTTTTCCGGGCCATTTTCTACTACGGACTCCGAATCAAAGAATACAAAGCGGTATGCTACGTGTTCTTAGGATGCATCCATCTTTCCTCTCTTAGAAAGCCTACCCAACAGTCCGGACCGGGCCTAAGCATCAACTGGGGCCCACGCCGAATGAGCGTCCAAGATCCTTTTGGGAAAGGATATATGCGATTGCGCGTTATATACAAACGGGTGCGATCATACCAGCACAAATGCACCGGATCCCATCAGAACTCCGCAGTTAAGCGTGCTTGGGCGAGAGTAGTACTAGGATGGGTGACCTCCCGGGAAGTCCTCGTGTTGCACCCCATTTTTTTTTTTTTTTTTTCGTTTTAAATCCGAAAATTCTGGAAGGCGTATCTGTAAGACCGTGTGGACGTACACCGCCCACAGCCCCTTCTCGCGAAGCCCCAAGAGTGCTTTAGGTGTCTAAACATCGTTTGTGCCCAAAATAACGACGTTTAGACGCTTTTCCGGGCCATTTTCTACTACGGACTCCGAATCAAAGAATACAAAGCGGTATGCTACGTGTTCTTAGGATGCATCCATCTTTCCTCTCTTAGAAAGCCTACCCAACAGTCCGGACCGGGCCTAAGCATCAAGTGGGGCCCACGCCGAATGAGCGTCCAAGAACCTTTTGGGAAAGGATATATGCGATTGCGCGTTATATACAAACGGGTGCGATCATACCAGCACTAATGCACCGGATCCCATCAGAACTCCGCAGTTAAGCGTGCTTGGGCGAGAGTAGTACTAGGATGGGTGACCTCCCGGGAAGTCCTCGTGTTGCACCCCATTTTTTTTTTTTTTTTTTCGTTTTAAATCCGAAAATTCTGGAAGGCGTATCTGTAAGACCGTGTGGACGTACACCGCCCACAGCCCCTTCTCGCGAAGCCCCAAGAGTGCTTTAGGTGTCTAAACATCGTTTGTGCCCAAAATAACGACGTTTAGACGCTTTTCCGGGCCATTTTCTACTACGGACTCCGAATCAAAGAATACAAAGCGGTATGCTACGTGTTCTTAGGATGCATCCATCTTTCCTCTCTTAGAAAGCCTACCCAACAGTCCGGACCGGGCCTAAGCATCAAGTGGGGCCCACGCCGAATGAGCGTCCAAGATCCTTTTGGGAAAGGATATATGCGATTGCGCGTTATATACAAACGGGTGCGATCATACCAGCACTAATGCACCGGATCCCATCAGAACTCCGCAGTTAAGCGTGCTTGGGCGAGAGTAGTACTAGGATGGGTGACCTCCCGGGAAGTCCTTGTGTTGCACCCCATTTTTTTTTTTTTTTTTCGTTTTAAATCCGAAAATTCTGGAAGGCGTATCTGTAAGACCGTGTGGACGTACACCGCCCACAGCACCTTCTCGCGAAGCCCCAAGAGTGCTTTAGGTGTCTAAACATCGTTTGTGCCCAAAATAACGACGTTTAGACGCTTTTCCGGGCCATTTTCTACTACGGACTCCGAATCAAAGAATACAAAGCGGTATGCTACGTGTTCTTAGGATGCATCCATCTTTCCTCTCTTAGAAAGCCTACCCAACAGTCCGGACCGGGCCTAAGCATCAAGTGGGGCCCACGCCGAATGAGCGTCCAAGATCCTTTTGGGAAAGGATATATGCGATTGCGCGTTATATACAAACGGGTGCGATCATACCAGCACTAATGCACCGGATCCCATCAGAACTCCGCAGTTAAGCGTGCTTGGGCGAGAGTAGTACTAGGATGGGTGACCTCCCGGGAAGTCCTCGTGTTGCACCCCATTTTTTTTTTTTTTTTTTCGTTTTAAATCCGAAAATTCTGGAAGGCGTATCTGTAAGACCGTGTGGACGTACACCGCCCACAGCCCCTTCTCGCGAAGCCCCAAGAGTGCTTTAGGTGTCTAAACATCGTTTGTGCCCAAAATAACGACGTTTAGACGCTTTTCCGGGCCATTTTCTACTACGGACTCCGAATCAAAGAATACAAAGCGGTATGCTACGTGTTCTTAGGATGCATCCATCTTTCCTCTCTTAGAAAGCCTACCCAACAGTCCGGACCGGGCCTAAGCATCAAGTGGGGCCCACGCCGAATGAGCGTCCAAGATCCTTTTGGGAAAGGATATATGCGATTGCGCGTTATATACAAACGGGTGCGATCATACCAGCACTAATGCACCGGATCCCATCAGAACTCCGCAGTTAAGCGTGCTTGGGCGAGAGTAGTACTAGGATGGGTGACCTCCCGGGAAGTCCTCGTGTTGCACCCCATTTTTTTTTTTTTTTTTTCGTTTTAAATCCGAAAATTCTGGAAGGCGTATCTGTAAGACCGTGTGGACGTACACCGCCCACAGCCCCTTCTCGCGAAGCCCCAAGAGTGCTTTAGGTGTCTAAACATCGTTTGTGCCCAAAATAACGACGTTTAGACGCTTTTCCGGGCCATTTTCTACTACGGACTCCGAATCAAAGAATACAAAGCGGTATGCTACGTGTTCTTAGGATGCATCCATCTTTCCTCTCTTAGAAAGCCTACCCAACAGTCCGGACCGGGCCTAAGCATCAAGTGGGGCCCACGCCGAATGAGCGTCCAAGATCCTTTTGGGAAAGGATATATGCGATTGCGCGTTATATACAAACGGGTGCGATCATACCAGCACTAATGCACCGGATCCCATCAGAACTCCGCAGTTAAGCGTGCTTTGGCGAGAGTAGTACTAGGATGGGTGACCTCCCGGGAAGTCCTCGTGTTGCACCCCATTTTTTTTTTTTTTTTTTCGTTTTAAATCCGAAAATTCTGGAAGGCGTATCTGTAAGACCGTGTGGACGTACACCGCCCACAGCCCCTTCTCGCGAAGCCCCAAGAGTGCTTTAGGTGTCTAAACATCGTTTGTGCCCAAAATAACGACGTTTAGACGCTTTTCCGGGCCATTTTCTACTACGGACTCCGAATCAAAGAATACAAAGCGGTATGCTACGTGTTCTTAGGATGCATCCATCTTTCCTCTCTTAGAAAGCCTACCCAACAGTCCGGACCGGGCCTAAGCATCAACTGGGGCCCACGCCGAATGAGCGTCCAAGATCCTTTTGGGAAAGGATATATGCGATTGCGCGTTATATACAAACGGGTGCGATCATACCAGCACTAATGCACCGGATCCCATCAGAACTCCGCAGTTAAGCGTGCTTGGGCGAGAGTAGTACTAGGATGGGTGACCTCCCGGGAAGTCCTCGTGTTGCACCCCATTTTTTTTTTTTTTTTTTCGTTTTAAATCCGAAAATTCTGGAAGGCGTATCTGTAAGACCGTGTGGACGTACACCGCCCACAGCCCCTTCTCGCGAAGCCCCAAGAGTGCTTTAGGTGTCTAAACATCGTTTGTGCCCAAAATAACGACGTTTAGACGCTTTTCCGGGCCATTTTCTACTACGGACTCCGAATCAAAGAATACAAAGCGGTATGCTACGTGTTCTTAGGATGCATCCATCTTTCCTCTCTTAGAAAGCCTACCCAACAGTCCGGACCGGGCCTAAGCATCAACTGGGGCCCACGCCGAATGAGCGTCCAAGATCCTTTTGGGAAAGGATATATGCGATTGCGCGTTATATACAAACGGGTGCGATCATACCAGCACTAATGCACCGGATCCCATCAGAACTCCGCAGTTAAGCGTGCTTGGGCGAGAGTAGTACTAGGATGGGTGACCTCCCGGGAAGTCCTCGTGTTGCACCCCATTTTTTTTTTTTTTTTTTCGTTTTAAATCCGAAAATTCTGGAAGGCGTATCTGTAAGACCGTGTGGACGTACACCGCCCACAGCCCCTTCTCGCGAAGCCCCAAGAGTGCTTTAGGTGTCTAAACATCGTTTGTGCCCAAAATAACGACGTTTAGACGCTTTTCCGGGCCATTTTCTACTACGGACTCCGAATCAAAGAATACAAAGCGGTATGCTACGTGTTCTTAGGATGCATCCATCTTTCCTCTCTTAGAAAGCCTACCCAACAGTCCGGACCGGGCCTAAGCATCAAGTGGGGCCCACGCCGAATGAGCGTCCAAGAACCTTTTGGGAAAGGATATATGCGATTGCGCGTTATATACAAACGGGTGCGATCATACCAGCACTAATGCACCGGATCCCATCAGAACTCCGCAGTTAAGCGTGCTTGGGCGAGAGTAGTACTAGGATGGGTGACCTCCCGGGAAGTCCTCGTGTTGCACCCCATTTTTTTTTTTTTTTTTTTCGTTTTAAATCCGAAAATTCTGGAAGGCGTATCTGTAAGACCGTGTGGACGTACACCGCCCACAGCCCCTTCTCGCGAAGCCCCAAGAGTGCTTTAGGTGTCTAAACATCGTTTGTGCCCAAAATAACGACGTTTAGACGCTTTTCCGGGCCATTTTCTACTACGGACTCCGAATCAAAGAATACAAAGCGGTATGCTACGTGTTCTTAGGATGCATCCATCTTTCCTCTCTTAGAAAGCCTACCCAACAGTCCGGACCGGGCCTAAGCATCAAGTGGGGCCCACGCCGAATGAGCGTCCAAGATCCTTTTGGGAAAGGATATATGCGATTGCGCGTTATATACAAACGGGTGCGATCATACCAGCACTAATGCACCGGATCCCATCAGAACTCCGCAGTTAAGCGTGCTTGGGCGAGAGTAGTACTAGGATGGGTGACCTCCCGGGAAGTCCTTGTGTTGCACCCCATTTTTTTTTTTTTTTTTCGTTTTAAATCCGAAAATTCTGGAAGGCGTATCTGTAAGACCGTGTGGACGTACACCGCCCACAGCACCTTCTCGCGAAGCCCCAAGAGTGCTTTAGGTGTCTAAACATCGTTTGTGCCCAAAATAACGACGTTTAGACGCTTTTCCGGGCCATTTTCTACTACGGACTCCGAATCAAAGAATACAAAGCGGTATGCTACGTGTTCTTAGGATGCATCCATCTTTCCTCTCTTAGAAAGCCTACCCAACAGTCCGGACCGGGCCTAAGCATCAAGTGGGGCCCACGCCGAATGAGCGTCCAAGATCCTTTTGGGAAAGGATATATGCGATTGCGCGTTATATACAAACGGGTGCGATCATACCAGCACTAATGCACCGGATCCCATCAGAACTCCGCAGTTAAGCGTGCTTGGGCGAGAGTAGTACTAGGATGGGTGACCTCCCGGGAAGTCCTCGTGTTGCACCCCATTTTTTTTTTTTTTTTTTTCGTTTTAAATCCGAAAATTCTGGAAGGCGTATCTGTAAGACCGTGTGGACGTACACCGCCCACAGCCCCTTCTCGCGAAGCCCCAAGAGTGCTTTAGGTGTCTAAACATCGTTTGTGCCCAAAATAACGACGTTTAGACGCTTTTCCGGGCCATTTTCTACTACGGACTCCGAATCAAAGAATACAAAGCGGTATGCTACGTGTTCTTAGGATGCATCCATCTTTCCTCTCTTAGAAAGCCTACCCAACAGTCCGGACCGGGCCTAAGCATCAAGTGGGGCCCACGCCGAATGAGCGTCCAAGATCCTTTTGGGAAAGGATATATGCGATTGCGCGTTATATACAAACGGGTGCGATCATACCAGCACTAATGCACCGGATCCCATCAGAACTCCGCAGTTAAGCGTGCTTGGGCGAGAGTAGTACTAGGATGGGTGACCTCCCGGGAAGTCCTCGTGTTGCACCCCATTTTTTTTTTTTTTTTTTCGTTTTAAATCCGAAAATTCTGGAAGGCGTATCTGTAAGACCGTGTGGACGTACACCGCCCACAGCCCCTTCTCGCGAAGCCCCAAGAGTGCTTTAGGTGTCTAAACATCGTTTGTGCCCAAAATAACGACGTTTAGACGCTTTTCCGGGCCATTTTCTACTACGGACTCCGAATCAAAGAATACAAAGCGGTATGCTACGTGTTCTTAGGATGCATCCATCTTTCCTCTCTTAGAAAGCCTACCCAACAGTCCGGACCGGGCCTAAGCATCAAGTGGGGCCCACGCCGAATGAGCGTCCAAGATCCTTTTGGGAAAGGATATATGCGATTGCGCGTTATATACAAACGGGTGCGATCATACCAGCACTAATGCACCGGATCCCATCAGAACTCCGCAGTTAAGCGTGCTTGGGCGAGAGTAGTACTAGGATGGGTGACCTCCCGGGAAGTCCTCGTGTTGCACCCCATTTTTTTTTTTTTTTTTTCGTTTTAAATCCGAAAATTCTGGAAGGCGTATCTGTAAGACCGTGTGGACGTACACCGCCCACAGCCCCTTCTCGCGAAGCCCCAAGAGTGCTTTAGGTGTCTAAACATCGTTTGTGCCCAAAATAACGACGTTTAGACGCTTTTCCGGGCCATTTTCTACTACGGACTCCGAATCAAAGAATACAAAGCGGTATGCTACGTGTTCTTAGGATGCATCCATCTTTCCTCTCTTAGAAAGCCTACCCAACAGTCCGGACCGGGCCTAAGCATCAAGTGGGGCCCACGCCGAATGAGCGTCCAAGATCCTTTTGGGAAAGGATATATGCGATTGCGCGTTATATACAAACGGGTGCGATCATACCAGCACTAATGCACCGGATCCCATCAGAACTCCGCAGTTAAGCGTGCTTGGGCGAGAGTAGTACTAGGATGGGTGACCTCCCGGGAAGTCCTTGTGTTGCACCCCATTTTTTTTTTTTTTTTTCGTTTTAAATCCGAAAATTCTGGAAGGCGTATCTGTAAGACCGTGTGGACGTACACCGCCCACAGCACCTTCTCGCGAAGCCCCAAGAGTGCTTTAGGTGTCTAAACATCGTTTGTGCCCAAAATAACGACGTTTAGACGCTTTTCCGGGCCATTTTCTACTACGGACTCCGAATCAAAGAATACAAAGCGGTATGCTACGTGTTCTTAGGATGCATCCATCTTTCCTCTCTTAGAAAGCCTACCCAACAGTCCGGACCGGGCCTAAGCATCAAGTGGGGCCCACGCCGAATGAGCGTCCAAGATCCTTTTGGGAAAGGATATATGCGATTGCGCGTTATATACAAACGGGTGCGATCATACCAGCACTAATGCACCGGATCCCATCAGAACTCCGCAGTTAAGCGTGCTTGGGCGAGAGTAGTACTAGGATGGGTGACCTCCCGGGAAGTCCTCGTGTTGCACCCCATTTTTTTTTTTTTTTTTTCGTTTTAAATCCGAAAATTCTGGAAGGCGTATCTGTAAGACCGTGTGGACGTACACCGCCCACAGCCCCTTCTCGCGAAGCCCCAAGAGTGCTTTAGGTGTCTAAACATCGTTTGTGCCCAAAATAACGACGTTTAGACGCTTTTCCGGGCCATTTTCTACTACGGACTCCGAATCAAAGAATACAAAGCGGTATGCTACGTGTTCTTAGGATGCATCCATCTTTCCTCTCTTAGAAAGCCTACCCAACAGTCCGGACCGGGCCTAAGCATCAAGTGGGGCCCACGCCGAATGAGCGTCCAAGATCCTTTTGGGAAAGGATATATGCGATTGCGCGTTATATACAAACGGGTGCGATCATACCAGCACTAATGCACCGGATCCCATCAGAACTCCGCAGTTAAGCGTGCTTGGGCGAGAGTAGTACTAGGATGGGTGACCTCCCGGGAAGTCCTCGTGTTGCACCCCATTTTTTTTTTTTTTTTTTCGTTTTAAATCCGAAAATTCTGGAAGGCGTATCTGTAAGACCGTGTGGACGTACACCGCCCACAGCCCCTTCTCGCGAAGCCCCAAGAGTGCTTTAGGTGTCTAAACATCGTTTGTGCCCAAAATAACGACGTTTAGACGCTTTTCCGGGCCATTTTCTACTACGGACTCCGAATCAAAGAATACAAAGCGGTATGCTACGTGTTCTTAGGATGCATCCATCTTTCCTCTCTTAGAAAGCCTACCCAACAGTCCGGACCGGGCCTAAGCATCAAGTGGGGCCCACGCCGAATGAGCGTCCAAGATCCTTTTGGGAAAGGATATATGCGATTGCGCGTTATATACAAACGGGTGCGATCATACCAGCACTAATGCACCGGATCCCATCAGAACTCCGCAGTTAAGCGTGCTTGGGCGAGAGTAGTACTAGGATGGGTGACCTCCCGGGAAGTCCTCGTGTTGCACCCCATTTTTTTTTTTTTTTTTTCGTTTTAAATCCGAAAATTCTGGAAGGCGTATCTGTAAGACCGTGTGGACGTACACCGCCCACAGCCCCTTCTCGCGAAGCCCCAAGAGTGCTTTAGGTGTCTAAACATCGTTTGTGCCCAAAATAACGACGTTTAGACGCTTTTCCGGGCCATTTTCTACTACGGACTCCGAATCAAAGAATACAAAGCGGTATGCTACGTGTTCTTAGGATGCATCCATCTTTCCTCTCTTAGAAAGCCTACCCAACAGTCCGGACCGGGCCTAAGCATCAAGTGGGGCCCACGCCGAATGAGCGTCCAAGATCCTTTTGGGAAAGGATATATGCGATTGCGCGTTATATACAAACGGGTGCGATCATACCAGCACTAATGCACCGGATCCCATCAGAACTCCGCAGTTAAGCGTGCTTTGGCGAGAGTAGTACTAGGATGGGTGACCTCCCGGGAAGTCCTCGTGTTGCACCCCATTTTTTTTTTTTTTTTTTCGTTTTAAATCCGAAAATTCTGGAAGGCGTATCTGTAAGACCGTGTGGACGTACACCGCCCACAGCCCCTTCTCGCGAAGCCCCAAGAGTGCTTTAGGTGTCTAAACATCGTTTGTGCCCAAAATAACGACGTTTAGACGCTTTTCCGGGCCATTTTCTACTACGGACTCCGAATCAAAGAATACAAAGCGGTATGCTACGTGTTCTTAGGATGCATCCATCTTTCCTCTCTTAGAAAGCCTACCCAACAGTCCGGACCGGGCCTAAGCATCAAGTGGGGCCCACGCCGAATGAGCGTCCAAGATCCTTTTGGGAAAGGATATATGCGATTGCGCGTTATATACAAACGGGTGCGATCATACCAGCACTAATGCACCGGATCCCATCAGAACTCCGCAGTTAAGCGTGCTTTGGCGAGAGTAGTACTAGGATGGGTGACCTCCCGGGAAGTCCTCGTGTTGCACCCCATTTTTTTTTTTTTTTTTTCGTTTTAAATCCGAAAATTCTGGAAGGCGTATCTGTAAGACCGTGTGGACGTACACCGCCCACAGCCCCTTCTCGCGAAGCCCCAAGAGTGCTTTAGGTGTCTAAACATCGTTTGTGCCCAAAATAACGACGTTTAGACGCTTTTCCGGGCCATTTTCTACTACGGACTCCGAATCAAAGAATACAAAGCGGTATGCTACGTGTTCTTAGGATGCATCCATCTTTCCTCTCTTAGAAAGCCTACCCAACAGTCCGGACCGGGCCTAAGCATCAACTGGGGCCCACGCCGAATGAGCGTCCAAGATCCTTTTGGGAAAGGATATATGCGATTGCGCGTTATATACAAACGGGTGCGATCATACCAGCACTAATGCACCGGATCCCATCAGAACTCCGCAGTTAAGCGTGCTTGGGCGAGAGTAGTACTAGGATGGGTGACCTCCCGGGAAGTCCTCGTGTTGCACCCCATTTTTTTTTTTTTTTTTTCGTTTTAAATCCGAAAATTCTGGAAGGCGTATCTGTAAGACCGTGTGGACGTACACCGCCCACAGCCCCTTCTCGCGAAGCCCCAAGAGTGCTTTAGGTGTCTAAACATCGTTTGTGCCCAAAATAACGACGTTTAGACGCTTTTCCGGGCCATTTTCTACTACGGACTCCGAATCAAAGAATACAAAGCGGTATGCTACGTGTTCTTAGGATGCATCCATCTTTCCTCTCTTAGAAAGCCTACCCAACAGTCCGGACCGGGCCTAAGCATCAAGTGGGGCCCACGCCGAATGAGCGTCCAAGAACCTTTTGGGAAAGGATATATGCGATTGCGCGTTATATACAAACGGGTGCGATCATACCAGCACTAATGCACCGGATCCCATCAGAACTCCGCAGTTAAGCGTGCTTGGGCGAGAGTAGTACTAGGATGGGTGACCTCCCGGGAAGTCCTCGTGTTGCACCCCATTTTTTTTTTTTTTTTTTCGTTTTAAATCCGAAAATTCTGGAAGGCGTATCTGTAAGACCGTGTGGACGTACACCGCCCACAGCCCCTTCTCGCGAAGCCCCAAGAGTGCTTTAGGTGTCTAAACATCGTTTGTGCCCAAAATAACGACGTTTAGACGCTTTTCCGGGCCATTTTCTACTACGGACTCCGAATCAAAGAATACAAAGCGGTATGCTACGTGTTCTTAGGATGCATCCATCTTTCCTCTCTTAGAAAGCCTACCCAACAGTCCGGACCGGGCCTAAGCATCAAGTGGGGCCCACGCCGAATGAGCGTCCAAGATCCTTTTGGGAAAGGATATATGCGATTGCGCGTTATATACAAACGGGTGCGATCATACCAGCACTAATGCACCGGATCCCATCAGAACTCCGCAGTTAAGCGTGCTTGGGCGAGAGTAGTACTAGGATGGGTGACCTCCCGGGAAGTCCTTGTGTTGCACCCCATTTTTTTTTTTTTTTTTCGTTTTAAATCCGAAAATTCTGGAAGGCGTATCTGTAAGACCGTGTGGACGTACACCGCCCACAGCACCTTCTCGCGAAGCCCCAAGAGTGCTTTAGGTGTCTAAACATCGTTTGTGCCCAAAATAACGACGTTTAGACGCTTTTCCGGGCCATTTTCTACTACGGACTCCGAATCAAAGAATACAAAGCGGTATGCTACGTGTTCTTAGGATGCATCCATCTTTCCTCTCTTAGAAAGCCTACCCAACAGTCCGGACCGGGCCTAAGCATCAAGTGGGGCCCACGCCGAATGAGCGTCCAAGATCCTTTTGGGAAAGGATATATGCGATTGCGCGTTATATACAAACGGGTGCGATCATACCAGCACTAATGCACCGGATCCCATCAGAACTCCGCAGTTAAGCGTGCTTGGGCGAGAGTAGTACTAGGATGGGTGACCTCCCGGGAAGTCCTCGTGTTGCACCCCATTTTTTTTTTTTTTTTTTCGTTTTAAATCCGAAAATTCTGGAAGGCGTATCTGTAAGACCGTGTGGACGTACACCGCCCACAGCCCCTTCTCGCGAAGCCCCAAGAGTGCTTTAGGTGTCTAAACATCGTTTGTGCCCAAAATAACGACGTTTAGACGCTTTTCCGGGCCATTTTCTACTACGGACTCCGAATCAAAGAATACAAAGCGGTATGCTACGTGTTCTTAGGATGCATCCATCTTTCCTCTCTTAGAAAGCCTACCCAACAGTCCGGACCGGGCCTAAGCATCAAGTGGGGCCCACGCCGAATGAGCGTCCAAGATCCTTTTGGGAAAGGATATATGCGATTGCGCGTTATATACAAACGGGTGCGATCATACCAGCACTAATGCACCGGATCCCATCAGAACTCCGCAGTTAAGCGTGCTTGGGCGAGAGTAGTACTAGGATGGGTGACCTCCCGGGAAGTCCTCGTGTTGCACCCCATTTTTTTTTTTTTTTTTTTCGTTTTAAATCCGAAAATTCTGGAAGGCGTATCTGTAAGACCGTGTGGACGTACACCGCCCACAGCCCCTTCTCGCGAAGCCCCAAGAGTGCTTTAGGTGTCTAAACATCGTTTGTGCCCAAAATAACGACGTTTAGACGCTTTTCCGGGCCATTTTCTACTACGGACTCCGAATCAAAGAATACAAAGCGGTATGCTACGTGTTCTTAGGATGCATCCATCTTTCCTCTCTTAGAAAGCCTACCCAACAGTCCGGACCGGGCCTAAGCATCAAGTGGGGCCCACGCCGAATGAGCGTCCAAGATCCTTTTGGGAAAGGATATATGCGATTGCGCGTTATATACAAACGGGTGCGATCATACCAGCACTAATGCACCGGATCCCATCAGAACTCCGCAGTTAAGCGTGCTTTGGCGAGAGTAGTACTAGGATGGGTGACCTCCCGGGAAGTCCTCGTGTTGCACCCCATTTTTTTTTTTTTTTTTTCGTTTTAAATCCGAAAATTCTGGAAGGCGTATCTGTAAGACCGTGTGGACGTACACCGCCCACAGCCCCTTCTCGCGAAGCCCCAAGAGTGCTTTAGGTGTCTAAACATCGTTTGTGCCCAAAATAACGACGTTTAGACGCTTTTCCGGGCCATTTTCTACTACGGACTCCGAATCAAAGAATACAAAGCGGTATGCTACGTGTTCTTAGGATGCATCCATCTTTCCTCTCTTAGAAAGCCTACCCAACAGTCCGGACCGGGCCTAAGCATCAAGTGGGGCCCACGCCGAATGAGCGTCCAAGATCCTTTTGGGAAAGGATATATGCGATTGCGCGTTATATACAAACGGGTGCGATCATACCAGCACTAATGCACCGGATCCCATCAGAACTCCGCAGTTAAGCGTGCTTGGGCGAGAGTAGTACTAGGATGGGTGACCTCCCGGGAAGTCCTCGTGTTGCACCCCATTTTTTTTTTTTTTTTTTCGTTTTAAATCCGAAAATTCTGGAAGGCGTATCTGTAAGACCGTGTGGACGTACACCGCCCACAGCCCCTTCTCGCGAAGCCCCAAGAGTGCTTTAGGTGTCTAAACATCGTTTGTGCCCAAAATAACGACGTTTAGACGCTTTTCCGGGCCATTTTCTACTACGGACTCCGAATCAAAGAATACAAAGCGGTATGCTACGTGTTCTTAGGATGCATCCATCTTTCCTCTCTTAGAAAGCCTACCCAACAGTCCGGACCGGGCCTAAGCATCAAGTGGGGCCCACGCCGAATGAGCGTCCAAGATCCTTTTGGGAAAGGATATATGCGATTGCGCGTTATATACAAACGGGTGCGATCATACCAGCACTAATGCACCGGATCCCATCAGAACTCCGCAGTTAAGCGTGCTTGGGCGAGAGTAGTACTAGGATGGGTGACCTCCCGGGAAGTCCTCGTGTTGCACCCCATTTTTTTTTTTTTTTTTTCGTTTTAAATCCGAAAATTCTGGAAGGCGTATCTGTAAGACCGTGTGGACGTACACCGCCCACAGCCCCTTCTCGCGAAGCCCCAAGAGTGCTTTAGGTGTCTAAACATCGTTTGTGCCCAAAATAACGACGTTTAGACGCTTTTCCGGGCCATTTTCTACTACGGACTCCGAATCAAAGAATACAAAGCGGTATGCTACGTGTTCTTAGGATGCATCCATCTTTCCTCTCTTAGAAAGCCTACCCAACAGTCCGGACCGGGCCTAAGCATCAAGTGGGGCCCACGCCGAATGAGCGTCCAAGATCCTTTTGGGAAAGGATATATGCGATTGCGCGTTATATACAAACGGGTGCGATCATACCAGCACTAATGCACCGGATCCCATCAGAACTCCGCAGTTAAGCGTGCTTTGGCGAGAGTAGTACTAGGATGGGTGACCTCCCGGGAAGTCCTCGTGTTGCACCCCATTTTTTTTTTTTTTTTTTCGTTTTAAATCCGAAAATTCTGGAAGGCGTATCTGTAAGACCGTGTGGACGTACACCGCCCACAGCCCCTTCTCGCGAAGCCCCAAGAGTGCTTTAGGTGTCTAAACATCGTTTGTGCCCAAAATAACGACGTTTAGACGCTTTTCCGGGCCATTTTCTACTACGGACTCCGAATCAAAGAATACAAAGCGGTATGCTACGTGTTCTTAGGATGCATCCATCTTTCCTCTCTTAGAAAGCCTACCCAACAGTCCGGACCGGGCCTAAGCATCAACTGGGGCCCACGCCGAATGAGCGTCCAAGATCCTTTTGGGAAAGGATATATGCGATTGCGCGTTATATACAAACGGGTGCGATCATACCAGCACTAATGCACCGGATCCCATCAGAACTCCGCAGTTAAGCGTGCTTGGGCGAGAGTAGTACTAGGATGGGTGACCTCCCGGGAAGTCCTCGTGTTGCACCCCATTTTTTTTTTTTTTTTTTCGTTTTAAATCCGAAAATTCTGGAAGGCGTATCTGTAAGACCGTGTGGACGTACACCGCCCACAGCCCCTTCTCGCGAAGCCCCAAGAGTGCTTTAGGTGTCTAAACATCGTTTGTGCCCAAAATAACGACGTTTAGACGCTTTTCCGGGCCATTTTCTACTACGGACTCCGAATCAAAGAATACAAAGCGGTATGCTACGTGTTCTTAGGATGCATCCATCTTTCCTCTCTTAGAAAGCCTACCCAACAGTCCGGACCGGGCCTAAGCATCAACTGGGGCCCACGCCGAATGAGCGTCCAAGATCCTTTTGGGAAAGGATATATGCGATTGCGCGTTATATACAAACGGGTGCGATCATACCAGCACTAATGCACCGGATCCCATCAGAACTCCGCAGTTAAGCGTGCTTGGGCGAGAGTAGTACTAGGATGGGTGACCTCCCGGGAAGTCCTCGTGTTGCACCCCATTTTTTTTTTTTTTTTTTCGTTTTAAATCCGAAAATTCTGGAAGGCGTATCTGTAAGACCGTGTGGACGTACACCGCCCACAGCCCCTTCTCGCGAAGCCCCAAGAGTGCTTTAGGTGTCTAAACATCGTTTGTGCCCAAAATAACGACGTTTAGACGCTTTTCCGGGCCATTTTCTACTACGGACTCCGAATCAAAGAATACAAAGCGGTATGCTACGTGTTCTTAGGATGCATCCATCTTTCCTCTCTTAGAAAGCCTACCCAACAGTCCGGACCGGGCCTAAGCATCAAGTGGGGCCCACGCCGAATGAGCGTCCAAGATCCTTTTGGGAAAGGATATATGCGATTGCGCGTTATATACAAACGGGTGCGATCATACCAGCACTAATGCACCGGATCCCATCAGAACTCCGCAGTTAAGCGTGCTTGGGCGAGAGTAGTACTAGGATGGGTGACCTCCCGGGAAGTCCTCGTGTTGCACCCCATTTTTTTTTTTTTTTTTTTCGTTTTAAATCCGAAAATTCTGGAAGGCGTATCTGTAAGACCGTGTGGACGTACACCGCCCACAGCCCCTTCTCGCGAAGCCCCAAGAGTGCTTTAGGTGTCTAAACATCGTTTGTGCCCAAAATAACGACGTTTAGACGCTTTTCCGGGCCATTTTCTACTACGGACTCCGAATCAAAGAATACAAAGCGGTATGCTACGTGTTCTTAGGATGCATCCATCTTTCCTCTCTTAGAAAGCCTACCCAACAGTCCGGACCGGGCCTAAGCATCAACTGGGGCCCACGCCGAATGAGCGTCCAAGATCCTTTTGGGAAAGGATATATGCGATTGCGCGTTATATACAAACGGGTGCGATCATACCAGCACTAATGCACCGGATCCCATCAGAACTCCGCAGTTAAGCGTGCTTGGGCGAGAGTAGTACTAGGATGGGTGACCTCCCGGGAAGTCCTCGTGTTGCACCCCATTTTTTTTTTTTTTTTTTCGTTTTAAATCCGAAAATTCTGGAAGGCGTATCTGTAAGACCGTGTGGACGTACACCGCCCACAGCCCCTTCTCGCGAAGCCCCAAGAGTGCTTTAGGTGTCTAAACATCGTTTGTGCCCAAAATAACGACGTTTAGACGCTTTTCCGGGCCATTTTCTACTACGGACTCCGAATCAAAGAATACAAAGCGGTATGCTACGTGTTCTTAGGATGCATCCATCTTTCCTCTCTTAGAAAGCCTACCCAACAGTCCGGACCGGGCCTAAGCATCAAGTGGGGCCCACGCCGAATGAGCGTCCAAGATCCTTTTGGGAAAGGATATATGCGATTGCGCGTTATATACAAACGGGTGCGATCATACCAGCACTAATGCACCGGATCCCATCAGAACTCCGCAGTTAAGCGTGCTTGGGCGAGAGTAGTACTAGGATGGGTGACCTCCCGGGAAGTCCTCGTGTTGCACCCCATTTTTTTTTTTTTTTTTTTCGTTTTAAATCCGAAAATTCTGGAAGGCGTATCTGTAAGACCGTGTGGACGTACACCGCCCACAGCCCCTTCTCGCGAAGCCCCAAGAGTGCTTTAGGTGTCTAAACATCGTTTGTGCCCAAAATAACGACGTTTAGACGCTTTTCCGGGCCATTTTCTACTACGGACTCCGAATCAAAGAATACAAAGCGGTATGCTACGTGTTCTTAGGATGCATCCATCTTTCCTCTCTTAGAAAGCCTACCCAACAGTCCGGACCGGGCCTAAGCATCAACTGGGGCCCACGCCGAATGAGCGTCCAAGATCCTTTTGGGAAAGGATATATGCGATTGCGCGTTATATACAAACGGGTGCGATCATACCAGCACTAATGCACCGGATCCCATCAGAACTCCGCAGTTAAGCGTGCTTGGGCGAGAGTAGTACTAGGATGGGTGACCTCCCGGGAAGTCCTCGTGTTGCACCCCATTTTTTTTTTTTTTTTTCGTTTTAAATCCGAAAATTCTGGAAGGCGTATCTGTAAGACCGTGTGGACGTACACCGCCCACAGCCCCTTCTCGCGAAGCCCCAAGAGTGCTTTAGGTGTCTAAACATCGTTTGTGCCCAAAATAACGACGTTTAGACGCTTTTCCGGGCCATTTTCTACTACGGACTCCGAATCAAAGAATACAAAGCGGTATGCTACGTGTTCTTAGGATGCATCCATCTTTCCTCTCTTAGAAAGCCTACCCAACAGTCCGGACCGGGCCTAAGCATCAAGTGGGGCCCACGCCGAATGAGCGTCCAAGATCCTTTTGGGAAAGGATATATGCGATTGCGCGTTATATACAAACGGGTGCGATCATACCAGCACTAATGCACCGGATCCCATCAGAACTCCGCAGTTAAGCGTGCTTGGGCGAGAGTAGTACTAGGATGGGTGACCTCCCGGGAAGTCCTCGTGTTGCACCCCATTTTTTTTTTTTTTTTTTCGTTTTAAATCCGAAAATTCTGGAAGGCGTATCTGTAAGACCGTGTGGACGTACACCGCCCACAGCCCCTTCTCGCGAAGCCCCAAGAGTGCTTTAGGTGTCTAAACATCGTTTGTGCCCAAAATAACGACGTTTAGACGCTTTTCCGGGCCATTTTCTACTACGGACTCCGAATCAAAGAATACAAAGCGGTATGCTACGTGTTCTTAGGATGCATCCATCTTTCCTCTCTTAGAAAGCCTACCCAACAGTCCGGACCGGGCCTAAGCATCAACTGGGGCCCACGCCGAATGAGCGTCCAAGATCCTTTTGGGAAAGGATATATGCGATTGCGCGTTATATACAAACGGGTGCGATCATACCAGCACTAATGCACCGGATCCCATCAGAACTCCGCAGTTAAGCGTGCTTGGGCGAGAGTAGTACTAGGATGGGTGACCTCCCGGGAAGTCCTCGTGTTGCACCCCATTTTTTTTTTTTTTTTTCGTTTTAAATCCGAAAATTCTGGAAGGCGTATCTGTAAGACCGTGTGGACGTACACCGCCCACAGCCCCTTCTCGCGAAGCCCCAAGAGTGCTTTAGGTGTCTAAACATCGTTTGTGCCCAAAATAACGACGTTTAGACGCTTTTCCGGGCCATTTTCTACTACGGACTCCGAATCAAAGAATACAAAGCGGTATGCTACGTGTTCTTAGGATGCATCCATCTTTCCTCTCTTAGAAAGCCTACCCAACAGTCCGGACCGGGCCTAAGCATCAAGTGGGGCCCACGCCGAATGAGCGTCCAAGATCCTTTTGGGAAAGGATATATGCGATTGCGCGTTATATACAAACGGGTGCGATCATACCAGCACTAATGCACCGGATCCCATCAGAACTCCGCAGTTAAGCGTGCTTGGGCGAGAGTAGTACTAGGATGGGTGACCTCCCGGGAAGTCCTCGTGTTGCACCCCATTTTTTTTTTTTTTTTTCGTTTTAAATCCGAAAATTCTGGAAGGCGTATCTGTAAGACCGTGTGGACGTACACCGCCCACAGCCCCTTCTCGCGAAGCCCCAAGAGTGCTTTAGGTGTCTAAACATCGTTTGTGCCCAAAATAACGACGTTTAGACGCTTTTCCGGGCCATTTTCTACTACGGACTCCGAATCAAAGAATACAAAGCGGTATGCTACGTGTTCTTAGGATGCATCCATCTTTCCTCTCTTAGAAAGCCTACCCAACAGTCCGGACCGGGCCTAAGCATCAAGTGGGGCCCACGCCGAATGAGCGTCCAAGATCCTTTTGGGAAAGGATATATGCGATTGCGCGTTATATACAAACGGGTGCGATCATACCAGCACTAATGCACCGGATCCCATCAGAACTCCGCAGTTAAGCGTGCTTGGGCGAGAGTAGTACTAGGATGGGTGACCTCCCGGGAAGTCCTTGTGTTGCACCCCATTTTTTTTTTTTTTTTTCGTTTTAAATCCGAAAATTCTGGAAGGCGTATCTGTAAGACCGTGTGGACGTACACCGCCCACAGCACCTTCTCGCGAAGCCCCAAGAGTGCTTTAGGTGTCTAAACATCGTTTGTGCCCAAAATAACGACGTTTAGACGCTTTTCCGGGCCATTTTCTACTACGGACTCCGAATCAAAGAATACAAAGCGGTATGCTACGTGTTCTTAGGATGCATCCATCTTTCCTCTCTTAGAAAGCCTACCCAACAGTCCGGACCGGTCCTAAGCATCAAGTGGGGCCCACGCCGAATGAGCGTCCAAGATCCTTTTGGGAAAGGATATATGCGATTGCGCGTTATATACAAACGGGTGCGATCATACCAGCACTAATGCACCGGATCCCATCAGAACTCCGCAGTTAAGCGTGCTTGGGCGAGAGTAGTACTAGGATGGGTGACCTCCCGGGAAGTCCTCGTGTTGCACCCCATTTTTTTTTTTTTTTTTTCGTTTTAAATCCGAAAATTCTGGAAGGCGTATCTGTAAGACCGTGTGGACGTACACCGCCCACAGCCCCTTCTCGCGAAGCCCCAAGAGTGCTTTAGGTGTCTAAACATCGTTTGTGCCCAAAATAACGACGTTTAGACGCTTTTCCGGGCCATTTTCTACTACGGACTCCGAATCAAAGAATACAAAGCGGTATGCTACGTGTTCTTAGGATGCATCCATCTTTCCTCTCTTAGAAAGCCTACCCAACAGTCCGGACCGGGCCTAAGCATCAAGTGGGGCCCACGCCGAATGAGCGTCCAAGATCCTTTTGGGAAAGGATATATGCGATTGCGCGTTATATACAAACGGGTGCGATCATACCAGCACTAATGCACCGGATCCCATCAGAACTCCGCAGTTAAGCGTGCTTGGGCGAGAGTAGTACTAGGATGGGTGACCTCCCGGGAAGTCCTCGTGTTGCACCCCATTTTTTTTTTTTTTTTTTCGTTTTAAATCCGAAAATTCTGGAAGGCGTATCTGTAAGACCGTGTGGACGTACACCGCCCACAGCCCCTTCTCGCGAAGCCCCAAGAGTGCTTTAGGTGTCTAAACATCGTTTGTGCCCAAAATAACGACGTTTAGACGCTTTTCCGGGCCATTTTCTACTACGGACTCCGAATCAAAGAATACAAAGCGGTATGCTACGTGTTCTTAGGATGCATCCATCTTTCCTCTCTTAGAAAGCCTACCCAACAGTCCGGACCGGGCCTAAGCATCAAGTGGGGCCCACGCCGAATGAGCGTCCAAGATCCTTTTGGGAAAGGATATATGCGATTGCGCGTTATATACAAACGGGTGCGATCATACCAGCACTAATGCACCGGATCCCATCAGAACTCCGCAGTTAAGCGTGCTTTGGCGAGAGTAGTACTAGGATGGGTGACCTCCCGGGAAGTCCTCGTGTTGCACCCCATTTTTTTTTTTTTTTTTTCGTTTTAAATCCGAAAATTCTGGAAGGCGTATCTGTAAGACCGTGTGGACGTACACCGCCCACAGCCCCTTCTCGCGAAGCCCCAAGAGTGCTTTAGGTGTCTAAACATCGTTTGTGCCCAAAATAACGACGTTTAGACGCTTTTCCGGGCCATTTTCTACTACGGACTCCGAATCAAAGAATACAAAGCGGTATGCTACGTGTTCTTAGGATGCATCCATCTTTCCTCTCTTAGAAAGCCTACCCAACAGTCCGGACCGGGCCTAAGCATCAAGTGGGGCCCACGCCGAATGAGCGTCCAAGATCCTTTTGGGAAAGGATATATGCGATTGCGCGTTATATACAAACGGGTGCGATCATACCAGCACTAATGCACCGGATCCCATCAGAACTCCGCAGTTAAGCGTGCTTGGGCGAGAGTAGTACTAGGATGGGTGACCTCCCGGGAAGTCCTCGTGTTGCACCCCATTTTTTTTTTTTTTTTTTCGTTTTAAATCCGAAAATTCTGGAAGGCGTATCTGTAAGACCGTGTGGACGTACACCGCCCACAGCCCCTTCTCGCGAAGCCCCAAGAGTGCTTTAGGTGTCTAAACATCGTTTGTGCCCAAAATAACGACGTTTAGACGCTTTTCCGGGCCATTTTCTACTACGGACTCCGAATCAAAGAATACAAAGCGGTATGCTACGTGTTCTTAGGATGCATCCATCTTTCCTCTCTTAGAAAGCCTACCCAACAGTCCGGACCGGGCCTAAGCATCAAGTGGGGCCCACGCCGAATGAGCGTCCAAGATCCTTTTGGGAAAGGATATATGCGATTGCGCGTTATATACAAACGGGTGCGATCATACCAGCACTAATGCACCGGATCCCATCAGAACTCCGCAGTTAAGCGTGCTTGGGCGAGAGTAGTACTAGGATGGGTGACCTCCCGGGAAGTCCTCGTGTTGCACCCCATTTTTTTTTTTTTTTTTTCGTTTTAAATCCGAAAATTCTGGAAGGCGTATCTGTAAGACCGTGTGGACGTACACCGCCCACAGCCCCTTCTCGCGAAGCCCCAAGAGTGCTTTAGGTGTCTAAACATCGTTTGTGCCCAAAATAACGACGTTTAGACGCTTTTCCGGGCCATTTTCTACTACGGACTCCGAATCAAAGAATACAAAGCGGTATGCTACGTGTTCTTAGGATGCATCCATCTTTCCTCTCTTAGAAAGCCTACCCAACAGTCCGGACCGGGCCTAAGCATCAACTGGGGCCCACGCCGAATGAGCGTCCAAGATCCTTTTGGGAAAGGATATATGCGATTGCGCGTTATATACAAACGGGTGCGATCATACCAGCACTAATGCACCGGATCCCATCAGAACTCCGCAGTTAAGCGTGCTTGGGCGAGAGTAGTACTAGGATGGGTGACCTCCCGGGAAGTCCTCGTGTTGCACCCCATTTTTTTTTTTTTTTTTTCGTTTTAAATCCGAAAATTCTGGAAGGCGTATCTGTAAGACCGTGTGGACGTACACCGCCCACAGCCCCTTCTCGCGAAGCCCCAAGAGTGCTTTAGGTGTCTAAACATCGTTTGTGCCCAAAATAACGACGTTTAGACGCTTTTCCGGGCCATTTTCTACTACGGACTCCGAATCAAAGAATACAAAGCGGTATGCTACGTGTTCTTAGGATGCATCCATCTTTCCTCTCTTAGAAAGCCTACCCAACAGTCCGGACCGGGCCTAAGCATCAAGTGGGGCCCACGCCGAATGAGCGTCCAAGATCCTTTTGGGAAAGGATATATGCGATTGCGCGTTATATACAAACGGGTGCGATCATACCAGCACTAATGCACCGGATCCCATCAGAACTCCGCAGTTAAGCGTGCTTGGGCGAGAGTAGTACTAGGATGGGTGACCTCCCGGGAAGTCCTCGTGTTGCACCCCATTTTTTTTTTTTTTTTTCGTTTTAAATCCGAAAATTCTGGAAGGCGTATCTGTAAGACCGTGTGGACGTACACCGCCCACAGCCCCTTCTCGCGAAGCCCCAAGAGTGCTTTAGGTGTCTAAACATCGTTTGTGCCCAAAATAACGACGTTTAGACGCTTTTCCGGGCCATTTTCTACTACGGACTCCGAATCAAAGAATACAAAGCGGTATGCTACGTGTTCTTAGGATGCATCCATCTTTCCTCTCTTAGAAAGCCTACCCAACAGTCCGGACCGGGCCTAAGCATCAAGTGGGGCCCACGCCGAATGAGCGTCCAAGATCCTTTTGGGAAAGGATATATGCGATTGCGCGTTATATACAAACGGGTGCGATCATACCAGCACTAATGCACCGGATCCCATCAGAACTCCGCAGTTAAGCGTGCTTGGGCGAGAGTAGCACTAGGATGGGTGACCTCCCGGGAAGTCCTTGTGTTGCACCCCATTTTTTTTTTTTTTTTTCGTTTTAAATCCGAAAATTCTGGAAGGCGTATCTGTAAGACCGTGTGGACGTACACCGCCCACAGCACCTTCTCGCGAAGCCCCAAGAGTGCTTTAGGTGTCTAAACATCGTTTGTGCCCAAAATAACGACGTTTAGACGCTTTTCCGGGCCATTTTCTACTACGGACTCCGAATCAAAGAATACAAAGCGGTATGCTACGTGTTCTTAGGATGCATCCATCTTTCCTCTCTTAGAAAGCCTACCCAACAGTCCGGACCGGTCCTAAGCATCAAGTGGGGCCCACGCCGAATGAGCGTCCAAGATCCTTTTGGGAAAGGATATATGCGATTGCGCGTTATATACAAACGGGTGCGATCATACCAGCACTAATGCACCGGATCCCATCAGAACTCCGCAGTTAAGCGTGCTTGGGCGAGAGTAGTACTAGGATGGGTGACCTCCCGGGAAGTCCTCGTGTTGCACCCCATTTTTTTTTTTTTTTTTTCGTTTTAAATCCGAAAATTCTGGAAGGCGTATCTGTAAGACCGTGTGGACGTACACCGCCCACAGCCCCTTCTCGCGAAGCCCCAAGAGTGCTTTAGGTGTCTAAACATCGTTTGTGCCCAAAATAACGACGTTTAGACGCTTTTCCGGGCCATTTTCTACTACGGACTCCGAATCAAAGAATACAAAGCGGTATGCTACGTGTTCTTAGGATGCATCCATCTTTCCTCTCTTAGAAAGCCTACCCAACAGTCCGGACCGGGCCTAAGCATCAAGTGGGGCCCACGCCGAATGAGCGTCCAAGATCCTTTTGGGAAAGGATATATGCGATTGCGCGTTATATACAAACGGGTGCGATCATACCAGCACTAATGCACCGGATCCCATCAGAACTCCGCAGTTAAGCGTGCTTGGGCGAGAGTAGTACTAGGATGGGTGACCTCCCGGGAAGTCCTCGTGTTGCACCCCATTTTTTTTTTTTTTTTTTCGTTTTAAATCCGAAAATTCTGGAAGGCGTATCTGTAAGACCGTGTGGACGTACACCGCCCACAGCCCCTTCTCGCGAAGCCCCAAGAGTGCTTTAGGTGTCTAAACATCGTTTGTGCCCAAAATAACGACGTTTAGACGCTTTTCCGGGCCATTTTCTACTACGGACTCCGAATCAAAGAATACAAAGCGGTATGCTACGTGTTCTTAGGATGCATCCATCTTTCCTCTCTTAGAAAGCCTACCCAACAGTCCGGACCGGGCCTAAGCATCAAGTGGGGCCCACGCCGAATGAGCGTCCAAGATCCTTTTGGGAAAGGATATATGCGATTGCGCGTTATATACAAACGGGTGCGATCATACCAGCACTAATGCACCGGATCCCATCAGAACTCCGCAGTTAAGCGTGCTTGGGCGAGAGTAGTACTAGGATGGGTGACCTCCCGGGAAGTCCTCGTGTTGCACCCCATTTTTTTTTTTTTTTTTTCGTTTTAAATCCGAAAATTCTGGAAGGCGTATCTGTAAGACCGTGTGGACGTACACCGCCCACAGCCCCTTCTCGCGAAGCCCCAAGAGTGCTTTAGGTGTCTAAACATCGTTTGTGCCCAAAATAACGACGTTTAGACGCTTTTCCGGGCCATTTTCTACTACGGACTCCGAATCAAAGAATACAAAGCGGTATGCTACGTGTTCTTAGGATGCATCCATCTTTCCTCTCTTAGAAAGCCTACCCAACAGTCCGGACCGGGCCTAAGCATCAACTGGGGCCCACGCCGAATGAGCGTCCAAGATCCTTTTGGGAAAGGATATATGCGATTGCGCGTTATATACAAACGGGTGCGATCATACCAGCACTAATGCACCGGATCCCATCAGAACTCCGCAGTTAAGCGTGCTTGGGCGAGAGTAGTACTAGGATGGGTGACCTCCCGGGAAGTCCTCGTGTTGCACCCCATTTTTTTTTTTTTTTTTTCGTTTTAAATCCGAAAATTCTGGAAGGCGTATCTGTAAGACCGTGTGGACGTACACCGCCCACAGCCCCTTCTCGCGAAGCCCCAAGAGTGCTTTAGGTGTCTAAACATCGTTTGTGCCCAAAATAACGACGTTTAGACGCTTTTCCGGGCCATTTTCTACTACGGACTCCGAATCAAAGAATACAAAGCGGTATGCTACGTGTTCTTAGGATGCATCCATCTTTCCTCTCTTAGAAAGCCTACCCAACAGTCCGGACCGGGCCTAAGCATCAAGTGGGGCCCACGCCGAATGAGCGTCCAAGATCCTTTTGGGAAAGGATATATGCGATTGCGCGTTATATACAAACGGGTGCGATCATACCAGCACTAATGCACCGGATCCCATCAGAACTCCGCAGTTAAGCGTGCTTGGGCGAGAGTAGTACTAGGATGGGTGACCTCCCGGGAAGTCCTCGTGTTGCACCCCATTTTTTTTTTTTTTTTTCGTTTTAAATCCGAAAATTCTGGAAGGCGTATCTGTAAGACCGTGTGGACGTACACCGCCCACAGCCCCTTCTCGCGAAGCCCCAAGAGTGCTTTAGGTGTCTAAACATCGTTTGTGCCCAAAATAACGACGTTTAGACGCTTTTCCGGGCCATTTTCTACTACGGACTCCGAATCAAAGAATACAAAGCGGTATGCTACGTGTTCTTAGGATGCATCCATCTTTCCTCTCTTAGAAAGCCTACCCAACAGTCCGGACCGGGCCTAAGCATCAAGTGGGGCCCACGCCGAATGAGCGTCCAAGATCCTTTTGGGAAAGGATATATGCGATTGCGCGTTATATACAAACGGGTGCGATCATACCAGCACTAATGCACCGGATCCCATCAGAACTCCGCAGTTAAGCGTGCTTGGGCGAGAGTAGTACTAGGATGGGTGACCTCCCGGGAAGTCCTCGTGTTGCACCCCATTTTTTTTTTTTTTTTTTCGTTTTAAATCCGAAAATTCTGGAAGGCGTATCTGTAAGACCGTGTGGACGTACACCGCCCACAGCCCCTTCTCGCGAAGCCCCAAGAGTGCTTTAGGTGTCTAAACATCGTTTGTGCCCAAAATAACGACGTTTAGACGCTTTTCCGGGCCATTTTCTACTACGGACTCCGAATCAAAGAATACAAAGCGGTATGCTACGTGTTCTTAGGATGCATCCATCTTTCCTCTCTTAGAAAGCCTACCCAACAGTCCGGACCGGGCCTAAGCATCAACTGGGGCCCACGCCGAATGAGCGTCCAAGATCCTTTTGGGAAAGGATATATGCGATTGCGCGTTATATACAAACGGGTGCGATCATACCAGCACTAATGCACCGGATCCCATCAGAACTCCGCAGTTAAGCGTGCTTGGGCGAGAGTAGTACTAGGATGGGTGACCTCCCGGGAAGTCCTCGTGTTGCACCCCATTTTTTTTTTTTTTTTTTCGTTTTAAATCCGAAAATTCTGGAAGGCGTATCTGTAAGACCGTGTGGACGTACACCGCCCACAGCCCCTTCTCGCGAAGCCCCAAGAGTGCTTTAGGTGTCTAAACATCGTTTGTGCCCAAAATAACGACGTTTAGACGCTTTTCCGGGCCATTTTCTACTACGGACTCCGAATCAAAGAATACAAAGCGGTATGCTACGTGTTCTTAGGATGCATCCATCTTTCCTCTCTTAGAAAGCCTACCCAACAGTCCGGACCGGGCCTAAGCATCAAGTGGGGCCCACGCCGAATGAGCGTCCAAGATCCTTTTGGGAAAGGATATATGCGATTGCGCGTTATATACAAACGGGTGCGATCATACCAGCACTAATGCACCGGATCCCATCAGAACTCCGCAGTTAAGCGTGCTTGGGCGAGAGTAGTACTAGGATGGGTGACCTCCCGGGAAGTCCTCGTGTTGCACCCCATTTTTTTTTTTTTTTTTCGTTTTAAATCCGAAAATTCTGGAAGGCGTATCTGTAAGACCGTGTGGACGTACACCGCCCACAGCCCCTTCTCGCGAAGCCCCAAGAGTGCTTTAGGTGTCTAAACATCGTTTGTGCCCAAAATAACGACGTTTAGACGCTTTTCCGGGCCATTTTCTACTACGGACTCCGAATCAAAGAATACAAAGCGGTATGCTACGTGTTCTTAGGATGCATCCATCTTTCCTCTCTTAGAAAGCCTACCCAACAGTCCGGACCGGGCCTAAGCATCAAGTGGGGCCCACGCCGAATGAGCGTCCAAGATCCTTTTGGGAAAGGATATATGCGATTGCGCGTTATATACAAACGGGTGCGATCATACCAGCACTAATGCACCGGATCCCATCAGAACTCCGCAGTTAAGCGTGCTTGGGCGAGAGTAGTACTAGGATGGGTGACCTCCCGGGAAGTCCTTGTGTTGCACCCCATTTTTTTTTTTTTTTTTCGTTTTAAATCCGAAAATTCTGGAAGGCGTATCTGTAAGACCGTGTGGACGTACACCGCCCACAGCACCTTCTCGCGAAGCCCCAAGAGTGCTTTAGGTGTCTAAACATCGTTTGTGCCCAAAATAACGACGTTTAGACGCTTTTCCGGGCCATTTTCTACTACGGACTCCGAATCAAAGAATACAAAGCGGTATGCTACGTGTTCTTAGGATGCATCCATCTTTCCTCTCTTAGAAAGCCTACCCAACAGTCCGGACCGGTCCTAAGCATCAAGTGGGGCCCACGCCGAATGAGCGTCCAAGATCCTTTTGGGAAAGGATATATGCGATTGCGCGTTATATACAAACGGGTGCGATCATACCAGCACTAATGCACCGGATCCCATCAGAACTCCGCAGTTAAGCGTGCTTGGGCGAGAGTAGTACTAGGATGGGTGACCTCCCGGGAAGTCCTCGTGTTGCACCCCATTTTTTTTTTTTTTTTTCGTTTTAAATCCGAAAATTCTGGAAGGCGTATCTGTAAGACCGTGTGGACGTACACCGCCCACAGCCCCTTCTCGCGAAGCCCCAAGAGTGCTTTAGGTGTCTAAACATCGTTTGTGCCCAAAATAACGACGTTTAGACGCTTTTCCGGGCCATTTTCTACTACGGACTCCGAATCAAAGAATACAAAGCGGTATGCTACGTGTTCTTAGGATGCATCCATCTTTCCTCTCTTAGAAAGCCTACCCAACAGTCCGGACCGGGCCTAAGCATCAAGTGGGGCCCACGCCGAATGAGCGTCCAAGATCCTTTTGGGAAAGGATATATGCGATTGCGCGTTATATACAAACGGGTGCGATCATACCAGCACTAATGCACCGGATCCCATCAGAACTCCGCAGTTAAGCGTGCTTGGGCGAGAGTAGTACTAGGATGGGTGACCTCCCGGGAAGTCCTCGTGTTGCACCCCATTTTTTTTTTTTTTTTTTCGTTTTAAATCCGAAAATTCTGGAAGGCGTATCTGTAAGACCGTGTGGACGTACACCGCCCACAGCCCCTTCTCGCGAAGCCCCAAGAGTGCTTTAGGTGTCTAAACATCGTTTGTGCCCAAAATAACGACGTTTAGACGCTTTTCCGGGCCATTTTCTACTACGGACTCCGAATCAAAGAATACAAAGCGGTATGCTACGTGTTCTTAGGATGCATCCATCTTTCCTCTCTTAGAAAGCCTACCCAACAGTCCGGACCGGGCCTAAGCATCAACTGGGGCCCACGCCGAATGAGCGTCCAAGATCCTTTTGGGAAAGGATATATGCGATTGCGCGTTATATACAAACGGGTGCGATCATACCAGCACTAATGCACCGGATCCCATCAGAACTCCGCAGTTAAGCGTGCTTGGGCGAGAGTAGTACTAGGATGGGTGACCTCCCGGGAAGTCCTCGTGTTGCACCCCATTTTTTTTTTTTTTTTTTCGTTTTAAATCCGAAAATTCTGGAAGGCGTATCTGTAAGACCGTGTGGACGTACACCGCCCACAGCCCCTTCTCGCGAAGCCCCAAGAGTGCTTTAGGTGTCTAAACATCGTTTGTGCCCAAAATAACGACGTTTAGACGCTTTTCCGGGCCATTTTCTACTACGGACTCCGAATCAAAGAATACAAAGCGGTATGCTACGTGTTCTTAGGATGCATCCATCTTTCCTCTCTTAGAAAGCCTACCCAACAGTCCGGACCGGGCCTAAGCATCAACTGGGGCCCACGCCGAATGAGCGTCCAAGATCCTTTTGGGAAAGGATATATGCGATTGCGCGTTATATACAAACGGGTGCGATCATACCAGCACTAATGCACCGGATCCCATCAGAACTCCGCAGTTAAGCGTGCTTGGGCGAGAGTAGTACTAGGATGGGTGACCTCCCGGGAAGTCCTCGTGTTGCACCCCATTTTTTTTTTTTTTTTTTCGTTTTAAATCCGAAAATTCTGGAAGGCGTATCTGTAAGACCGTGTGGACGTACACCGCCCACAGCCCCTTCTCGCGAAGCCCCAAGAGTGCTTTAGGTGTCTAAACATCGTTTGTGCCCAAAATAACGACGTTTAGACGCTTTTCCGGGCCATTTTCTACTACGGACTCCGAATCAAAGAATACAAAGCGGTATGCTACGTGTTCTTAGGATGCATCCATCTTTCCTCTCTTAGAAAGCCTACCCAACAGTCCGGACCGGGCCTAAGCATCAAGTGGGGCCCACGCCGAATGAGCGTCCAAGATCCTTTTGGGAAAGGATATATGCGATTGCGCGTTATATACAAACGGGTGCGATCATACCAGCACTAATGCACCGGATCCCATCAGAACTCCGCAGTTAAGCGTGCTTGGGCGAGAGTAGTACTAGGATGGGTGACCTCCCGGGAAGTCCTCGTGTTGCACCCCATTTTTTTTTTTTTTTTTCGTTTTAAATCCGAAAATTCTGGAAGGCGTATCTGTAAGACCGTGTGGACGTACACCGCCCACAGCCCCTTCTCGCGAAGCCCCAAGAGTGCTTTAGGTGTCTAAACATCGTTTGTGCCCAAAATAACGACGTTTAGACGCTTTTCCGGGCCATTTTCTACTACGGACTCCGAATCAAAGAATACAAAGCGGTATGCTACGTGTTCTTAGGATGCATCCATCTTTCCTCTCTTAGAAAGCCTACCCAACAGTCCGGACCGGTCCTAAGCATCAAGTGGGGCCCACGCCGAATGAGCGTCCAAGATCCTTTTGGGAAAGGATATATGCGATTGCGCGTTATATACAAACGGGTGCGATCATACCAGCACTAATGCACCGGATCCCATCAGAACTCCGCAGTTAAGCGTGCTTGGGCGAGAGTAGTACTAGGATGGGTGACCTCCCGGGAAGTCCTCGTGTTGCACCCCATTTTTTTTTTTTTTTTTCGTTTTAAATCCGAAAATTCTGGAAGGCGTATCTGTAAGACCGTGTGGACGTACACCGCCCACAGCCCCTTCTCGCGAAGCCCCAAGAGTGCTTTAGGTGTCTAAACATCGTTTGTGCCCAAAATAACGACGTTTAGACGCTTTTCCGGGCCATTTTCTACTACGGACTCCGAATCAAAGAATACAAAGCGGTATGCTACGTGTTCTTAGGATGCATCCATCTTTCCTCTCTTAGAAAGCCTACCCAACAGTCCGGACCGGGCCTAAGCATCAAGTGGGGCCCACGCCGAATGAGCGTCCAAGATCCTTTTGGGAAAGGATATATGCGATTGCGCGTTATATACAAACGGGTGCGATCATACCAGCACTAATGCACCGGATCCCATCAGAACTCCGCAGTTAAGCGTGCTTGGGCGAGAGTAGTACTAGGATGGGTGACCTCCCGGGAAGTCCTCGTGTTGCACCCCATTTTTTTTTTTTTTTTTTCGTTTTAAATCCGAAAATTCTGGAAGGCGTATCTGTAAGACCGTGTGGACGTACACCGCCCACAGCCCCTTCTCGCGAAGCCCCAAGAGTGCTTTAGGTGTCTAAACATCGTTTGTGCCCAAAATAACGACGTTTAGACGCTTTTCCGGGCCATTTTCTACTACGGACTCCGAATCAAAGAATACAAAGCGGTATGCTACGTGTTCTTAGGATGCATCCATCTTTCCTCTCTTAGAAAGCCTACCCAACAGTCCGGACCGGGCCTAAGCATCAACTGGGGCCCACGCCGAATGAGCGTCCAAGATCCTTTTGGGAAAGGATATATGCGATTGCGCGTTATATACAAACGGGTGCGATCATACCAGCACTAATGCACCGGATCCCATCAGAACTCCGCAGTTAAGCGTGCTTGGGCGAGAGTAGTACTAGGATGGGTGACCTCCCGGGAAGTCCTCGTGTTGCACCCCATTTTTTTTTTTTTTTTTTCGTTTTAAATCCGAAAATTCTGGAAGGCGTATCTGTAAGACCGTGTGGACGTACACCGCCCACAGCCCCTTCTCGCGAAGCCCCAAGAGTGCTTTAGGTGTCTAAACATCGTTTGTGCCCAAAATAACGACGTTTAGACGCTTTTCCGGGCCATTTTCTACTACGGACTCCGAATCAAAGAATACAAAGCGGTATGCTACGTGTTCTTAGGATGCATCCATCTTTCCTCTCTTAGAAAGCCTACCCAACAGTCCGGACCGGGCCTAAGCATCAACTGGGGCCCACGCCGAATGAGCGTCCAAGATCCTTTTGGGAAAGGATATATGCGATTGCGCGTTATATACAAACGGGTGCGATCATACCAGCACTAATGCACCGGATCCCATCAGAACTCCGCAGTTAAGCGTGCTTGGGCGAGAGTAGTACTAGGATGGGTGACCTCCCGGGAAGTCCTCGTGTTGCACCCCATTTTTTTTTTTTTTTTTTCGTTTTAAATCCGAAAATTCTGGAAGGCGTATCTGTAAGACCGTGTGGACGTACACCGCCCACAGCCCCTTCTCGCGAAGCCCCAAGAGTGCTTTAGGTGTCTAAACATCGTTTGTGCCCAAAATAACGACGTTTAGACGCTTTTCCGGGCCATTTTCTACTACGGACTCCGAATCAAAGAATACAAAGCGGTATGCTACGTGTTCTTAGGATGCATCCATCTTTCCTCTCTTAGAAAGCCTACCCAACAGTCCGGACCGGGCCTAAGCATCAAGTGGGGCCCACGCCGAATGAGCGTCCAAGATCCTTTTGGGAAAGGATATATGCGATTGCGCGTTATATACAAACGGGTGCGATCATACCAGCACTAATGCACCGGATCCCATCAGAACTCCGCAGTTAAGCGTGCTTGGGCGAGAGTAGTACTAGGATGGGTGACCTCCCGGGAAGTCCTCGTGTTGCACCCCATTTTTTTTTTTTTTTTTTCGTTTTAAATCCGAAAATTCTGGAAGGCGTATCTGTAAGACCGTGTGGACGTACACCGCCCACAGCCCCTTCTCGCGAAGCCCCAAGAGTGCTTTAGGTGTCTAAACATCGTTTGTGCCCAAAATAACGACGTTTAGACGCTTTTCCGGGCCATTTTCTACTACGGACTCCGAATCAAAGAATACAAAGCGGTATGCTACGTGTTCTTAGGATGCATCCATCTTTCCTCTCTTAGAAAGCCTACCCAACAGTCCGGACCGGGCCTAAGCATCAAGTGGGGCCCACGCCGAATGAGCGTCCAAGATCCTTTTGGGAAAGGATATATGCGATTGCGCGTTATATACAAACGGGTGCGATCATACCAGCACTAATGCACCGGATCCCATCAGAACTCCGCAGTTAAGCGTGCTTGGGCGAGAGTAGTACTAGGATGGGTGACCTCCCGGGAAGTCCTCGTGTTGCACCCCATTTTTTTTTTTTTTTTTTCGTTTTAAATCCGAAAATTCTGGAAGGCGTATCTGTAAGACCGTGTGGACGTACACCGCCCACAGCCCCTTCTCGCGAAGCCCCAAGAGTGCTTTAGGTGTCTAAACATCGTTTGTGCCCAAAATAACGACGTTTAGACGCTTTTCCGGGCCATTTTCTACTACGGACTCCGAATCAAAGAATACAAAGCGGTATGCTACGTGTTCTTAGGATGCATCCATCTTTCCTCTCTTAGAAAGCCTACCCAACAGTCCGGACCGGGCCTAAGCATCAAGTGGGGCCCACGCCGAATGAGCGTCCAAGATCCTTTTGGGAAAGGATATATGCGATTGCGCGTTATATACAAACGGGTGCGATCATACCAGCACTAATGCACCGGATCCCATCAGAACTCCGCAGTTAAGCGTGCTTGGGCGAGAGTAGTACTAGGATGGGTGACCTCCCGGGAAGTCCTTGTGTTGCACCCCATTTTTTTTTTTTTTTTTCGTTTTAAATCCGAAAATTCTGGAAGGCGTATCTGTAAGACCGTGTGGACGTACACCGCCCACAGCACCTTCTCGCGAAGCCCCAAGAGTGCTTTAGGTGTCTAAACATCGTTTGTGCCCAAAATAACGACGTTTAGACGCTTTTCCGGGCCATTTTCTACTACGGACTCCGAATCAAAGAATACAAAGCGGTATGCTACGTGTTCTTAGGATGCATCCATCTTTCCTCTCTTAGAAAGCCTACCCAACAGTCCGGACCGGTCCTAAGCATCAAGTGGGGCCCACGCCGAATGAGCGTCCAAGATCCTTTTGGGAAAGGATATATGCGATTGCGCGTTATATACAAACGGGTGCGATCATACCAGCACTAATGCACCGGATCCCATCAGAACTCCGCAGTTAAGCGTGCTTGGGCGAGAGTAGTACTAGGATGGGTGACCTCCCGGGAAGTCCTCGTGTTGCACCCCATTTTTTTTTTTTTTTTTTCGTTTTAAATCCGAAAATTCTGGAAGGCGTATCTGTAAGACCGTGTGGACGTACACCGCCCACAGCCCCTTCTCGCGAAGCCCCAAGAGTGCTTTAGGTGTCTAAACATCGTTTGTGCCCAAAATAACGACGTTTAGACGCTTTTCCGGGCCATTTTCTACTACGGACTCCGAATCAAAGAATACAAAGCGGTATGCTACGTGTTCTTAGGATGCATCCATCTTTCCTCTCTTAGAAAGCCTACCCAACAGTCCGGACCGGGCCTAAGCATCAAGTGGGGCCCACGCCGAATGAGCGTCCAAGATCCTTTTGGGAAAGGATATATGCGATTGCGCGTTATATACAAACGGGTGCGATCATACCAGCACTAATGCACCGGATCCCATCAGAACTCCGCAGTTAAGCGTGCTTGGGCGAGAGTAGTACTAGGATGGGTGACCTCCCGGGAAGTCCTCGTGTTGCACCCCATTTTTTTTTTTTTTTTTTCGTTTTAAATCCGAAAATTCTGGAAGGCGTATCTGTAAGACCGTGTGGACGTACACCGCCCACAGCCCCTTCTCGCGAAGCCCCAAGAGTGCTTTAGGTGTCTAAACATCGTTTGTGCCCAAAATAACGACGTTTAGACGCTTTTCCGGGCCATTTTCTACTACGGACTCCGAATCAAAGAATACAAAGCGGTATGCTACGTGTTCTTAGGATGCATCCATCTTTCCTCTCTTAGAAAGCCTACCCAACAGTCCGGACCGGGCCTAAGCATCAAGTGGGGCCCACGCCGAATGAGCGTCCAAGATCCTTTTGGGAAAGGATATATGCGATTGCGCGTTATATACAAACGGGTGCGATCATACCAGCACTAATGCACCGGATCCCATCAGAACTCCGCAGTTAAGCGTGCTTTGGCGAGAGTAGTACTAGGATGGGTGACCTCCCGGGAAGTCCTCGTGTTGCACCCCATTTTTTTTTTTTTTTTTTCGTTTTAAATCCGAAAATTCTGGAAGGCGTATCTGTAAGACCGTGTGGACGTACACCGCCCACAGCCCCTTCTCGCGAAGCCCCAAGAGTGCTTTAGGTGTCTAAACATCGTTTGTGCCCAAAATAACGACGTTTAGACGCTTTTCCGGGCCATTTTCTACTACGGACTCCGAATCAAAGAATACAAAGCGGTATGCTACGTGTTCTTAGGATGCATCCATCTTTCCTCTCTTAGAAAGCCTACCCAACAGTCCGGACCGGGCCTAAGCATCAAGTGGGGCCCACGCCGAATGAGCGTCCAAGATCCTTTTGGGAAAGGATATATGCGATTGCGCGTTATATACAAACGGGTGCGATCATACCAGCACTAATGCACCGGATCCCATCAGAACTCCGCAGTTAAGCGTGCTTTGGCGAGAGTAGTACTAGGATGGGTGACCTCCCGGGAAGTCCTCGTGTTGCACCCCATTTTTTTTTTTTTTTTTTCGTTTTAAATCCGAAAATTCTGGAAGGCGTATCTGTAAGACCGTGTGGACGTACACCGCCCACAGCCCCTTCTCGCGAAGCCCCAAGAGTGCTTTAGGTGTCTAAACATCGTTTGTGCCCAAAATAACGACGTTTAGACGCTTTTCCGGGCCATTTTCTACTACGGACTCCGAATCAAAGAATACAAAGCGGTATGCTACGTGTTCTTAGGATGCATCCATCTTTCCTCTCTTAGAAAGCCTACCCAACAGTCCGGACCGGGCCTAAGCATCAAGTGGGGCCCACGCCGAATGAGCGTCCAAGATCCTTTTGGGAAAGGATATATGCGATTGCGCGTTATATACAAACGGGTGCGATCATACCAGCACTAATGCACCGGATCCCATCAGAACTCCGCAGTTAAGCGTGCTTGGGCGAGAGTAGTACTAGGATGGGTGACCTCCCGGGAAGTCCTCGTGTTGCACCCCATTTTTTTTTTTTTTTTTCGTTTTAAATCCGAAAATTCTGGAAGGCGTATCTGTAAGACCGTGTGGACGTACACCGCCCACAGCCCCTTCTCGCGAAGCCCCAAGAGTGCTTTAGGTGTCTAAACATCGTTTGTGCCCAAAATAACGACGTTTAGACGCTTTTCCGGGCCATTTTCTACTACGGACTCCGAATCAAAGAATACAAAGCGGTATGCTACGTGTTCTTAGGATGCATCCATCTTTCCTCTCTTAGAAAGCCTACCCAACAGTCCGGACCGGGCCTAAGCATCAAGTGGGGCCCACGCCGAATGAGCGTCCAAGATCCTTTTGGGAAAGGATATATGCGATTGCGCGTTATATACAAACGGGTGCGATCATACCAGCACTAATGCACCGGATCCCATCAGAACTCCGCAGTTAAGCGTGCTTGGGCGAGAGTAGTACTAGGATGGGTGACCTCCCGGGAAGTCCTTGTGTTGCACCCCATTTTTTTTTTTTTTTTTCGTTTTAAATCCGAAAATTCTGGAAGGCGTATCTGTAAGACCGTGTGGACGTACACCGCCCACAGCCCCTTCTCGCGAAGCCCCAAGAGTGCTTTAGGTGTCTAAACATCGTTTGTGCCCAAAATAACGACGTTTAGACGCTTTTCCGGGCCATTTTCTACTACGGACTCCGAATCAAAGAATACAAAGCGGTATGCTACGTGTTCTTAGGATGCATCCATCTTTCCTCTCTTAGAAAGCCTACCCAACAGTCCGGACCGGGCCTAAGCATCAAGTGGGGCCCACGCCGAATGAGCGTCCAAGATCCTTTTGGGAAAGGATATATGCGATTGCGCGTTATATACAAACGGGTGCGATCATACCAGCACTAATGCACCGGATCCCATCAGAACTCCGCAGTTAAGCGTGCTTGGGCGAGAGTAGTACTAGGATGGGTGACCTCCCGGGAAGTCCTTGTGTTGCACCCCATTTTTTTTTTTTTTTTTCGTTTTAAATCCGAAAATTCTGGAAGGCGTATCTGTAAGACCGTGTGGACGTACACCGCCCACAGCCCCTTCTCGCGAAGCCCCAAGAGTGCTTTAGGTGTCTAAACATCGTTTGTGCCCAAAATAACGACGTTTAGACGCTTTTCCGGGCCATTTTCTACTACGGACTCCGAATCAAAGAATACAAAGCGGTATGCTACGTGTTCTTAGGATGCATCCATCTTTCCTCTCTTAGAAAGCCTACCCAACAGTCCGGACCGGGCCTAAGCATCAAGTGGGGCCCACGCCGAATGAGCGTCCAAGATCCTTTTGGGAAAGGATATATGCGATTGCGCGTTATATACAAACGGGTGCGATCATACCAGCACTAATGCACCGGATCCCATCAGAACTCCGCAGTTAAGCGTGCTTGGGCGAGAGTAGTACTAGGATGGGTGACCTCCCGGGAAGTCCTTGTGTTGCACCCCATTTTTTTTTTTTTTTTCGTTTTAAATCCGAAAATTCTGGAAGGCGTATCTGTAAGACCGTGTGGACGTACACCGCCCACAGCACCTTCTCGCGAAGCCCCAAGAGTGCTTTAGGTGTCTAAACATCGTTTGTGCCCAAAATAACGACGTTTAGACGCTTTTCCGGGCCATTTTCTACTACGGACTCCGAATCAAAGAATACAAAGCGGTATGCTACGTGTTCTTAGGATGCATCCATCTTTCCTCTCTTAGAAAGCCTACCCAACAGTCCGGACCGGGCCTAAGCATCAAGTGGGGCCCACGCCGAATGAGCGTCCAAGATCCTTTTGGGAAAGGATATATGCGATTGCGCGTTATATACAAACGGGTGCGATCATACCAGCACTAATGCACCGGATCCCATCAGAACTCCGCAGTTAAGCGTGCTTGGGCGAGAGTAGTACTAGGATGGGTGACCTCCCGGGAAGTCCTCGTGTTGCACCCCATTTTTTTTTTTTTTTTTCGTTTTAAATCCGAAAATTCTGGAAGGCGTATCTGTAAGACCGTGTGGACGTACACCGCCCACAGCCCCTTCTCGCGAAGCCCCAAGAGTGCTTTAGGTGTCTAAACATCGTTTGTGCCCAAAATAACGACGTTTAGACGCTTTTCCGGGCCATTTTCTACTACGGACTCCGAATCAAAGAATACAAAGCGGTATGCTACGTGTTCTTAGGATGCATCCATCTTTCCTCTCTTAGAAAGCCTACCCAACAGTCCGGACCGGGCCTAAGCATCAAGTGGGGCCCACGCCGAATGAGCGTCCAAGATCCTTTTGGGAAAGGATATATGCGATTGCGCGTTATATACAAACGGGTGCGATCATACCAGCACTAATGCACCGGATCCATCAGAACTCCGCAGTTAAGCGTGCTTGGGCGAGAGTAGTACTAGGATGGGTGACCTCCCGGGAAGTCCTTGTGTTGCACCCCATTTTTTTTTTTTTTTTTCGTTTTAAATCCGAAAATTCTGGAAGGCGTATCTGTAAGACCGTGTGGACGTACACCGCCCACAGCCCCTTCTCGCGAAGCCCCAAGAGTGCTTTAGGTGTCTAAACATCGTTTGTGCCCAAAATAACGACGTTTAGACGCTTTTCCGGGCCATTTTCTACTACGGACTCCGAATCAAAGAATACAAAGCGGTATGCTACGTGTTCTTAGGATGCATCCATCTTTCCTCTCTTAGAAAGCCTACCCAACAGTCCGGACCGGGCCTAAGCATCAAGTGGGGCCCACGCCGAATGAGCGTCCAAGATCCTTTTGGGAAAGGATATATGCGATTGCGCGTTATATACAAACGGGTGCGATCATACCAGCACTAATGCACCGGATCCCATCAGAACTCCGCAGTTAAGCGTGCTTGGGCGAGAGTAGTACTAGGATGGGTGACCTCCCGGGAAGTCCTTGTGTTGCACCCCATTTTTTTTTTTTTTTTCGTTTTAAATCCGAAAATTCTGGAAGGCGTATCTGTAAGACCGTGTGGACGTACACCGCCCACAGCACCTTCTCGCGAAGCCCCAAGAGTGCTTTAGGTGTCTAAACATCGTTTGTGCCCAAAATAACGACGTTTAGACGCTTTTCCGGCCATTTTCTACTACGGACTCCGAATCAAAGAATACAAAGCGGTATGCTACGTGTTCTTAGGATGCATCCATCTTTCCTCTCTTAGAAAGCCTACCCAACAGTCCGACCGGGCCTAAGCATCAAGTGGGGCCCACGCCGAATGAGCGTCCAAGATCCTTTTGGGAAGGATATATGCGATTGCGCGTTATATACAAACGGGTGCGATCATACCAGCACTAATGCACCGGATCCCATCAGAACTCCGCAGTTAAGCGTGCTTGGGCGAGAGTAGTACTAGGATGGGTGACCTCCCGGGAAGTCCTCGTGTTGCACCCCATTTTTTTTTTTTTTTTCGTTTAAATCCGAAAATTCTGGAAGGCGTATCTGTAAGACCGTGTGGACGTACACCGCCCACAGCCCCTTCTCGCGAAGCCCCAAGAGTGCTTTAGGTGTCTAAACATCGTTTGTGCCCAAAATAACGACGTTTAGACGCTTTTCCGGGCCATTTTCTACTACGGACTCCGAATCAAAGAATACAAAGCGGTATGCTACGTGTTCTTAGGATGCATCCATCTTTCCTCTCTTAGAAAGCCTACCAACAGTCCGGACGGGCCTAAGCATCAAGTGGGGCCCACGCCGAATGAGCGTCCAAGATCCTTTTGGGAAAGGATATATGCGATTGCGCGTTATATACAAACGGGTGCGATCATACCAGCACTAATGCACCGGATCCCATCAGAACTCCGCAGTTAAGCGTGCTTGGGCGAGAGTAGTACTAGGATGGGTGACCTCCCGGGAAGTCCTTGTGTTGCACCCCATTTTTTTTTTTTTTTTCGTTTTAAATCCGAAAATTCTGGAAGGCGTATCTGTAAGACCGTGTGGACGTACACCGCCCACAGCACCTTCTCGCGAAGCCCCAAGAGTGCTTTAGGTGTCTAAACATCGTTTGTGCCCAAAATACGACGTTTAGACGCTTTTCCGGGCCATTTTCTACTACGGACTCCGAATCAAAGAATACAAAGCGGTATGCTACGTGTTCTTAGGATGCATCCATCTTTCCTCTCTTAGAAAGCCTACCCAACAGTCCGGACCGGGCCTAAGCATCAAGTGGGGCCCACGCCGAATGAGCGTCCAAGATCCTTTTGGGAAAGGATATATGCGATTGCGCGTTATATACAAACGGGTGCGATCATACCAGCACTAATGCACCGGATCCCATCAGAACTCCGCAGTTAAGCGTGCTTGGGCGAGAGTAGTACTAGGATGGGTGACCTCCCGGGAAGTCCTCGTGTTGCACCCCATTTTTTTTTTTTTTTTTCGTTTTAAATCCGAAATTCTGGAAGGCGTATCTGTAAGACCGTGTGGACGTACACCGCCCACAGCCCCTTCTCGCGAAGCCCCAAGAGTGCTTTAGGTGTCTAAACATCGTTTGTGCCCAAAATAACGACGTTTAGACGCTTTTCCGGGCCATTTTCTACTACGGACTCCGAATCAAAGAATACAAAGCGGTATGCTACGTGTTCTTAGGATGCATCCATCTTTCCTCTCTTAGAAAGCCTACCCAACAGTCCGGACCGGGCCTAAGCATCAAGTGGGGCCCACGCCGAATGAGCGTCCAAGATCCTTTTGGGAAAGGATATATGCGATTGCGCGTTATATACAAACGGGTGCGATCATACCAGCACTAATGCACCGGATCCCATCAGAACTCCGCAGTTAAGCGTGCTTTGGCGAGAGTAGTACTAGGATGGGTGACCTCCCGGGAAGTCCTCGTGTTGCACCCCATTTTTTTTTTTTTTTTTTTCGTTTTTAAATCCGAAAATTCTGGAAGGCGTATCTGTAAGACCGTGTGGACGTACACCCGCCCACAGCCCCGCCCACAGCCCCTTCTCGCGAAGCCCCAAGAGTGCTTTAGGTGTCTAAACATCGTTTGTGCCCAAAATAACGACGTTTAGACGCTTTTCCGGGCCATTTTCTACTACGGACTCCGAATCAAAGAATACAAAGCGGTATGCTACGTGTTCTTAGGATGCATCCATCTTTCCTCTCTTAGAAAGCCTACCCAACAGTCCGGACCGGGCCTAAGCATCAAGTGGGGCCCACGCCGAATGAGCGTCCAAGATCCTTTTGGGAAAGGATATATGCGATTGCGCGTTATATACAAACGGGTGCGATCATACCAGCACTAATGCACCGGATCCCATCAGAACTCCGCAGTTAAGCGTGCTTGGGCGAGAGTAGTACTAGGATGGGTGACCTCCCGGGAAGTCCTTGTGTTGCACCCCATTTTTTTTTTTTTTTTTCGTTTTAAATCCGAAAATTCTGGAAGGCGTATCTGTAAGACCGTGTGGACGTACACCGCCCACAGCACCTTCTCGCGAAGCCCCAAGAGTGCTTTAGGTGTCTAAACATCGTTTGTGCCCAAAATAACGACGTTTAGACGCTTTTCCGGGCCATTTTCTACTACGGACTCCGAATCAAAGAATACAAAGCGGTATGCTACGTGTTCTTAGGATGCATCCATCTTTCCTCTCTTAGAAAGCCTACCCAACAGTCCGGACCGGGCCTAAGCATCAAGTGGGGCCCACGCCGAATGAGCGTCCAAGATCCTTTTGGGAAAGGATATATGCGATTGCGCGTTATATACAAACGGGTGCGATCATACCAGCACTAATGCACCGGATCCCATCAGAACTCCGCAGTTAAGCGTGCTTGGGCGAGAGTAGTACTAGGATGGGTGACCTCCCCGGAAGTCCTCGTGTTGCACCCCATTTTTTTTTTTTTTTTTCGTTTTTAAATCCGAAAATTCTGAAGGCGTATCTGTAAGACCGTGTGGACGTACACCGCCCACAGCCCCTTCTCGCGAAGCCCCAAGAGTGCTTTAGGTGTCTAAACATCGTTTGTGCCCAAAATAACGACGTTTAGACGCTTTTCCGGGCCATTTTCTACTACGGACTCCGAATCAAAGAATACAAAGCGGTATGCTACGTGTTCTTAGGATGCATCCATCTTTCCTCTCTTAGAAAGCCTACCCAACAGTCCGGACCGGGCCTAAGCATCAAGTGGGGCCCACGCCGAATGAGCGTCCAAGATCCTTTTGGGAAAGGATATATGCGATTGCGCGTTATATACAAACGGGTGCGATCATACCAGCACTAATGCACCGGATCCCATCAGAACTCCGCAGTTAAGCGTGCTTTGGCGAGAGTAGTACTAGGATGGGTGACCTCCCG
>JAIUCV010001810.1:0-63162 GCA_026724425.1 Erythrophleum ivorense | reverse complement strand
GAAGAAGAAGAATCACCGAAACCCACTTGTCGGACCCTCTCCCGTCGATCTAAAGGTCCGTTGAGGGAGAGAAAGAGGACATGTCAGACGGAAGCACCAGAGGCGGAAGCACTGGAGGCGGAAGCACTGGAGGCAGAAGCACCGGAGGCGGAGGACATGTCAGACGGTGGAGAGAGATAGCACGAGTAGCAGTTTGAGAGAGAGCGAGGGAGAGAGAAGAGCATCAAGCGCCGTTTGAGAAGGAGGCGAGATTTTGTTTTAGAAATTAGGGTTAGATGGAAAAAAATCTTTATATAAGTTGGTATAATTTCCGGTTTAATCAATAATTTTCCGGTTCAGCTAATAAAATTAGGTTAAACAGTCTCTGAATTAATTAAATCCTGCGTAAATAATTTCGATTACCGCTCAGTTTTATTTGGATTTTAGACTTCTTCACGAAATCTACAGAGGAAGTCTACAAACGAAGTATGCCATACCCTAAACACTAAATCGAATATTTTACACAAAAACTTATAGTATATATACTAGTTTTCTTCGCATATACACAAATTACATTATAATCAACAGAGATATGAACCTTAAATGATTATATAACATGTAAACTTTGTTTTCAAAAAAATATTTGTCTAAACCCTAACAATTTACACTACCAAACCCTAATCTTCAAACCTAAACTCTATCCTTGTTGGACCAAATACTCATGAAACTTATAAACTTATACATTTTAATGAGTTTGTATTTTATATAGATGACCTTTGTATTTACTTAGATTACTGACAAAAAAATATTGGAAAAATATTTTTTATAAATTTTCAAATTAAAATTTAAGATTTTGAACTTTAGTAGACTTCATGTGTAGACTTCTCTTCAGATTTTTAGGTTTGCGGCTAACTTTGTCTTTGTTGTACTTAGGCTAATTCATTTCTAAGCAAAATTATTTTTCAAAGATGCCAAATTTCAATGTCTTATTTATGTATAATTTTTTTGGTTTACATATTTTTCTTTAATTTTATAATTTAAATTTAAGATTTTAAGGTGTTGTAGACTTCGTTTAGAAGTCTACTTTACGTAAACTTAGGCTAATTCATTTCTGAACTTAGGCTAATTCATTTATAAGCAAAATTATTTTTAAAAGATGCCAAACTTCAATGGCTTATTTATGTATAATTTTTTTGGTTTACATATTTTTCTTTAATTTTATAATTTAAATTTAAGATTTTAAGGTGTTGTAGACTTGTTTAGAAGTCTACTTTACGTAAACTTAGGCTAATTCATTTCTGAACTTAGGCTAATTCATTTCTAAGCAAAATTATTTTTAAAAGATGCCAAACTTCAATGTCTTATTTATGTATAATGTTTTTGGTTTACATATTTTTCTTTAATTTTATAATTTAAATTTAAGATTTTAAGGTGTTGTAGACTTCGTTTAGAAGTCTACTTTAAGTAAACTTAGGCTAATTCATTTTTGAACTTAGGCTAATTCATTTCTAAGCAAAATTATTTTTAAAAGATGCCAAACTTCAATGTCTTATTTATGTATAATTTTTTTGGTTTACATATTTTTCTTTAATTTTATAATTTAAATTTAAGATTTTAAGGTGTTGTAGACTTCGTTTAGAAGTCTACTTTACGTAAACTTCTTATGTAGACTTCGCCTATGTGGGTAAAATGGTCATTGCTGCACGCGTTTATTGTTTGTTCATAAGAGAGTAAATGGTCATTTTACACCCCTTGGGATATACTTTTGGTTAAAGAGTGATATTGGGTATACTTTTTAAAAAAAAAAATTGTTTGGGTACAAAAAATGAAATTCCCCCAATAATATATATACTCAAATAAGCAAATAAAAAAATTTATACCAAAAATCCGGGTGTAGCCCGGGATATCACCTAGTTACTTGATGAAAGATGGAATGGTCAAAATAGCCTTTGATTTATACGGTAGCTGTTGTAATGTTCATTTTCCATAAGATAAAAAAAATTAGCAAAATGTCATAAACCGTCAAATAATATGTGTAAGAAATAAAACCTGCATGGGTAAAAATTCATCTAGTCTTGTGATTAACCAAATGTTTACACACTAATTTAGAGTTCCAATTAGTATCTAGGTTGTAAATCCCGCGGGAGCTCGTTTTTTATAAATACAATATCTATGACATATTTAATAATAACACTATAGTAATAGATGCAAAACAATTATAATTCATAATGTAATTAATTTTGTAATTTTTGAAAAAGCGCTGACAAAATTTGTGTGGATTATATCAAATATTACTAGAATTGAAAATGAGAATAGTGTACAATACATAATAAATTTACAACCAAGAGTAAGAATCATCAACTTTTGTTGTCTTGTTTCTTGTTGATCTTTTGACTGAAGTGGTGAATGACTGAAGTTGATCTTCATGATCTTAACTTGGGATTGATGACGAACCAATCCTCTTGCCCTCGGCGGTTTGCTCGGAAGCAGTGCGTGTTAACCAATTTGCGTTGATTGGTCGACCTTTGATCCCTCGCCATCAGAACAACCTTGCAATCGTGACGTCTCTGCCGCGAGTTTGGGGCCTCTCCGATATTGTTACTGGACGAATGGTGGAATCGAAGCGGTTCCAATTTGTGTTTCCTTCCGAGGAATTACTCCAATCTGTTCTGAACCGGGGTCCTTGGGCGTTCAAGGATCGTATGCTTGTTCTCCAGCGATGGACTCCTGATGTCTCTGTATTTTGCATCATTTAGGAGCACATTCCATCTAGTTTCACCCCCATATTAGCTCATATCTTTAGCATTTTAGTGTAGATCTCTTGCATTGTACAAACACATGGCATTTAGGACTTGCATTGCATTAGTTGTGCATTTGGGAGTTGTATCAGGTGTTTTGGAGCTGAAGAGGGGCAGAAACGGAGTGAAGATGAAGAAGCATGGAGTCTGGACGGCAAACGGGTTGTGAAACAGGTTGAGAACCTGTTTGGCGGAGAAATGCAGAGCGTTGACCGAAACAGAGGCCATTGACCCGCGATTTCCCTGAGTTGTTTCGAAGTGTTTCGTATTGGGAAGGAGATGGGTCAACTTAAATGAGTTGACTGAGGGCTTCTATTTCCTTTGAACTATATAAAGCCTTAAACCTAATTTCTTTGGATCTTATCTTGTAATCTCTCTTATCAAGAACACCAAAACTTGGTCTTTAGCCTCTAAGCTCGAATTTGTAGATCTGTACTTGGTTTTAAATAAAGTTTGTTTATTTCCTTTTGCATTCTTCTTATCTTGCTTATTCTAATCCTAATCCCTCATCCTATTCACGATTTGGACCCTTTCCCCCATGGGATTTGGTGTTCTTATTATGAATAGTGAGTAGATCCCTTTTGGTCATATGGGGTGAGGTAGAATCGAGCTGGTAGGGATAGATCTTGTGTCTAGGCGTGTTTAATCATCTCAGGAGTCTTCTCTTGCTGGGCGTGCTTAAGGCTTGACCTTAGTTGGCCATTTTGGTCTCGATCCAAGACACTTCCTACACCGAAAGTGACTGGAGGTTGTCAGATCGACCAGCAAGAGGATGAACTCATCCCTACACACGGAAGTGGATGTCTGGGGAGTTCATTGGGTATAAGAGAGTTGGCGCTTATTGCAGACCGGTTTTAGAGTCCACTATCCGAAAGATAGATCCTTTGGATTCAAAGCCGGTTTTGTGATTCTCACCACGGAAGTGGGTGAATCTCGCTGTTGGAACTCTCTCCCTAAGACTTAGTGATCTTTGAACATTTCTAGCCATTTTATCATTCCCTAAGAGTTCGATTTCGATAACCTCACTCCAAGACCTTTCATTTATTATAAAGTTTACATCTTTCTTTTAGCTTATTACATTTGCATACTATATTTAGTCTTGCAATCATTCTTATTTACATTTAAGTTCTTGTCTTTGTTACTTGTTACATACAAAATCTTTGTGCCCTTGACTTGATAGTATTCTGCATTCGAAATTGTCCTCAAACTAGCTCCATTATGGATTGATAACCTCACACTACAATGATATGAGTAGAGTGGGTAATTGAAACCTCACGTAAAAACCTCGTTTCAACTCCTGACTTCAATCAAGCCACGCTTAACTTCATTCCTTTCTGGATTCAGATCCGTGGTATTCCTCTACAGTATTTAACGTATGATGTTATTTACTGTATTGCGGATCGGTTGGGTCGTGTCCTCGATGTTGCCTTCAACCCGGAAGCACCAGCGGCGGTGGATTTTGTCCGAGTTCGGATCGACTGGAATGTTAGCCATCCTTTGCGGTTCCAAAAGAATTTCCAATTCACTCCTGGTGTTAATACGCTCCTCAAGTTTCGATATGAGCGGCTGCGTGGCGTCTGTGCATCATGTGGCCTGTTGACACATGATACTGCTGATTGTAACCTGTCTAATGCGGCTTTTGTGGGGCATTTGGAGGATGATGAATATAATGATGAGGAGCCTGCAAACAATGGAGACGCACAAAATGCAGTGGTGCCTCTTAATGATCAGGAGAATGCTGCTAACAAGGATAACGATGCTGTGCAGGACGATGTTTCCAAGGGTCCGTCTGATCAATTGGGTGACGAAAGGGAAAGGAATGTGGATATTCCTCAGATGATGGATGGTATGGATGATCACTTGGCTACCTTGGAGGAAGCTATGGAGCAGTCTGATGAATCGGAAGCTTCTTTTCTCAGGGAAAGAGACAATAGTACACGTAAGCGCGCTTTCATTGAAACATTAGTGAATGAGATTTGCCAGGACGGATTGCTACAACATGGTGAGTACTCTGCCTCTCCGGCCACTGCGGATAGAGATATTGGCTCAGCGGATACATGGAATCCGACAAGAAGAGTCCTGCAATACGGGAGCTTTCTGGACAATCAACTCTCTGTGTCTGACATTGAGCCAAGCTCTCACTCGGCTCTTAAGGACACAGGTAACAACACCTCTCCTACTACTCCGGATACTAATACTCTTCCTGATGTTGAAGGACCACTATCTAAGAAAAGTAGGAATAATGAAGCCAGCATAGATAAGTACGTTGATTGTACTTCCCAAGCTTTGGTGAATGGTTTATGTATGATTCAACACAACTACTCGGATGATGAGAACGCTACTCCCATCCTACACCCAGTGGACAGAGGCGCGGTGGGCCCGGTACCACCACTGTCCCCATGAGAGTTGAGGTGTGGAACTGTCGAGGCTTGGGACAGCGCCTGACAGTTCGACGTCTACGAGAGATGCAGAGAGTGTATCTCCCGGACATGCTGTTTCTGGTGGAGACGAAGCAACAGGACGATTATGTGCGTGATATTGGGGTTTATTTGGGTTTTGATGATATGACGATTGTATCTCCTGTTGGTTTGAGTGGTGGTTTAGTTGTTTTCTGGAAAAGCTCTATTTCTGTTCAATGTATTTCTGCTGATGCACGACTTGTTGACTTGTTTGTGGAATATAAGTCTTTTAAGTTTTACTTGTCTTGCGTCTATGGCAATCCAATTCCAAAATTTCGTCATTATCTTTGGGAAAGATTGCAACGTCTGGCTATTACAAGGATTGGTCCTTGGATGATGTGTGGTGACTTTAATGAAATTTTGGATCAATCAGAGAAACGAGGAGGTCGTCTAAGGAATCCAGGAAGCTTTAAGGAGTTCAAAACTATGTTGCAGGTATGTGATATGGTTGACTTCAAATCTGAAGGCAACCCTTTTTCCTGGGTAGCTAAACGGAGGAATGAGGTTGTAGAATGTTGTTTAGATAGAGTATTGGTTAATTCAGAATGGCGTAACCTTTACCCAGCTTCTCAATCTGTCTTTCTAGATATTGCTGAATCTGATCATAGACCCATTGTTGTCTTTATCGAGTATCTAGATCATATACGTAAAGGCTATTTCCGTTATGATAAAAGGCTAGTTCACCAAGAAGATTTTGTAGAGACTGTAACTAATGCTTGGGAGTGTCGTAATCGTACAAGGGCAAACCTAAATTCCAAATTAGTGTCTTGTAGGAAAGCAATGGCTAACTGGAAAAGAAGACACAAGACAAATGCAGCTGAAAAAATCGATGAGTTGCGGAGGCGGATAGATCAAGCTTTACGTGACCCTGTGGTGACATCGGCGGAAATATCAGATTTGAGGAAACAACTTAATCAAGCTTATCGAGATGAAGAACAGTTTTGGAAATTGAAGAGTAGAAATCAATGGCATCAGGTTGGTGATAGGAACACTAAGTTTTTTCATAGTGTTACTATGGCTAAAAAGAAACGCTCATGTATCAAAAGTATTAAGGATGATCACGGAATAATACACACTAAGGATGAAGCTATGGCTAAAGTAGCTGAAGATTATTTCCGTGATATGTTCTCTTCTTCTTTGCCTGATCATGATATCATCCATTTCCCAGATATTCAGAAGAGGGTTACAGGGGAGATGAATGCAATGCTTACCAGACCAGTTAGTGATTTAGAGATTAAGGAGCCTGTAACTCAGATTGGCTCTGATAAAGCTCCTGGTGAGGATGGCTATACTGCTGCTTTCTATCAACAATTTTGGGGTGTCATAGCTGATGATGTTGGGATAATGGTTAAACGTTTTTTTGAACATTCCGAGCTTGAGAATCTTATGAATAAGACACAAATCTGTCTTATTCCTAAGCATCACGAGGCATCATCAATGGTCGATTTTCGTCCAATAAGTTTATGTCGGGTGAGCTATAAAATCATTTCCAAAATCTTAACACTTCGACTAAAGTGTTGTATTGGTGATATCATTTCAGATTCTCAAGCTGCTTTCGTGCCAGGACGATGCATTCAAGACAATATTTTGGTGGCTCATGAACTGGTACATGCTCTTAAATCAAAACGTGATTGTGCTCAAACTTATATGGCCATTAAAACGGATATTAGTAAAGCATATGATCGTGTTGAGTGGGATTTCTTGAAACGTATTATGTCTAGAATGGGGTTTGCTGATACATGGATTAATTGGATCATGACTTGTGTCACATCTGTCTCTTACTCTTTTTTAGTTAATGGAGTTGCATATGGGGATATTATTCCTACCAGAGGATTACGTCAAGGAGATCCCTTATCACCGTATCTGTTTCTTCTATGTGCGGAGGTGCTTAGTCAAATGCTTTATACAGCTGAACAACAAAAACAATTTCAAGGAATGAAACTAGCTCGTGCTTGCCCTACATTGTCTCATCTTCTATTTGCAGATGATTCTCTTCTGTTTTGTCGAGCTACTCGTGAGGACTGTATTACAATTGCCAAAATTCTTCGGGATTATATGAGACTATTTCAGGACAAAAGGTAAATCTCTCTAAGTCTTCAATTATATTTGGTATGAAGATCCTAGAGTATAGGCGAACACAGCTTAAAGGTATCCTTGGCATCTCTAATATTGGTGGAGGAGGAAAATATTTAGGTCTACCATAACAGATAGGTAGAAATAAGACAGCACAGTTTGATTATGTTGTGGATCGGATTCGAGATAAACTTGACTTATGGTATAATCAGTTTTTATCATTAGCAGGAAAAGAAGTCTTGATTAAGTCAGTTATACAAGCTAAGCCTATTTATCCTATGAACTGCTTCTTGTGATAAAAGGATGTTATTGTAGTATAAAAGATTTGAGTCCAGAGGACCAGCGTTGCACTATGAACTATGAGACTTGAAATGAAGCTAAGACAAGATTGATTGGTTTGGTTGTGATTAAGTAACAAGTGACGAAAGCAAATAATGATATAAATTCAATATGGAACAAGCACTAGACCGAGGCAAATCGCAGGAGCTCATGAAAAGTAACCGAATGACTATTCAGGCCAATGATTTAGAACAGGTTTCGAACTCGAACACGGAAGTATGGTAATCCACTCTCGTGATCTTAACAACTTTGCTAATCAACCTAGATGTCTAAACTCTCGTTTGAATCTAGCAGTTAAAAACAAGCAATAAAAACAGGTTCGATATGTTCACGATTCGCCTTAGCATCAACTCTCGCAGGCTAAGGACGAATCGCTCACCAATGATTGTTCTATCAACCTATAACACTTTTGATGCATAGATTAACTAAGGATCTAAAACCGAGTGATCAAATCGACTTTAGCTTTAAGTCTATCAGAGGTAAAAACTAACGATTTTTTTCATCTAAGATCCCAAGATACGACAACCTTAGCTGATGGTCGAAGTTGCCACAATCCGAAGATTAGGGTTCTTGTTGAGGTATGTATCCAACTTAATGGACGCACTCTAGTTGATCTTTCGATTCAAAGATTAAACGTCATATCTGCATTCGATCAACTAACTCATGAAACTCCCTTGAAAAACCTAGATCTAGCTAAAGGACTACTCAGACATGGCGAGAATGATAACAGCAATGGATAAAACGGAATTCATTGATAAATAAACAAAGAACAAAGGTTCAGAAATCTTCTCCAATACTGTCACAATGGTTCAGAGATCTTTTCCTTGCAAAACAATGAAAAGCGGCGTTTTCTCCCCAAGTGTAAAAACTCCAAAAAACGTCTAAGAAAAAAAAGCGTAAGTCCCCAACAAAACGAAAATAGGTCTAAGTAGTTGATCGACGGATGCGATCGGTTGGGCCATTGGTGAAGGATTGAACATGGGCCGTCGAGTGGGCCCACCGAGTGCTAGCCGTCGAGTGCTAGCCGTCGAGTGCTAGCCGGCGGGTGGAGGCCGTCGAGTGCTAGCCGTCGAGTGGAGGCCGTCGAGTGCTAGCCGGCGGGTGGAGGCCGTCGAGTGCTAGCCGTCGAGTGCTAGCCGGAGGGTGGGGGCCGTCGAGTGCGAGCCGGCGGGTGGAGGCCGTCGAGTGCGAGCCGGCGGGTGGAGGCCGGCGAGTGCTATCCGGCGGGTGGTGCCGGCGGGTGGTGCCGGCGGGTGGTGCCGGCGGGCGGGTGCTCAAGCGGGTGCTCGAGTGATTCTCTCCTGGACTCGATTCGGGCTTTGAATGACGGCCTTTTTACTCTTTTTTGCATTCTTTCACTCTTGACCCTCCTTGTAACCGAAACTCTCCTTAGAACGTCTTTCGACCTGTAAAGACTCGATAAAGGCTAGAAAGACTCGGAAAACTCGTGAGAACAACGGTTAGAAAGCGTCAAAAACGCAAGACATCAACTCCCCCGGACTTAGTCTTTTGCTTGCCCTCAAGCAAACATAAATTCCAAAACAAAGGGAAGAGGTTTGAAAACGCGGAAATTCACAAATCATCAGCAACCATACCCCGAAGGAAAATCATTAGACCTCAATAAACAGAGCCTGCTCAGCACATAATCACTATAGTCCCCTCAAGGTCTCGCAATCCTGATCCCTTCGTGAACCTCCATCCGGCAGAAACTCTAGCTACACATTGATTAACTCTCTACATTCATTAAGATCAAACGTGGACCTCTCATCAAGAACATTACACAGGTGAGACGGGTTCGGGTAGCAAAGAGGCTTATTTGTAAGTGAGCTCAAGTGTTTAAGGGTAACCAGATACGTTGGAGGATGCATGATATCGCGCAAAACAGCAAGAGAGAAGGGTTCTGTTGATAGCCACAGTTCCCAAACCACTTCACTTCACAACTCCTTGTATCTCACCGGAAACTTTTTCATTTCTCAGTTTGCCTCGATCAATGTTGCTCCTTCGAAAACTTTGCACTGTCTTCGCCTTTTCATTTAACTACTAGTTCCTTTCCGCAATTTTTTTTTTTTTTTTTTTTTTTTAATTTATTTTTTAAAAGGGGAACTAGTGTTAAACAGGCGGAAAAATATTACCGTTAATGGCGCTTCTCGAAGGAGTGATCTTCTATCGAGTGGTGCCCGGCGAGTGATGTGGTCGTCGTCGAGTGCACCCTCGTCTCAGATGTAATATTCCAACATCTCGCTCTATTCACAGTGTTATAACGAGCACTCGTCTTGGATGTGATTGGGAGACTGTGTCGAACCGTTCTCTCCGACTTTTTTGCACATATCTGCGTATATGACAAAGAGAAACAGAGTGCATGAGGTTCGAAAAGGGATAGGGTTCATGGTGGGGTACCAACCAAAGATGGGTCGGCCACTCAGGATCAACAGAGAGTGGTAAAGTGAATAAGAAGTCCTGAGTGTATGATCTGTTTCCCTGATGTAACATTCCTAATGAGAAGTATTTATGAATCAGATTAGAGGTCCAATATCTTTAGAGTCAACCAAATGCTGCACCAAAAATTTCTGCAAAACGAAAATTCCTGGGGGAAGTCTGACCAAAAGGGTATTCCAGCTTTTTGCACCTAACAAACCCTGCAAAATTGGTCACTAGATCGAAAGTATTCAAGAGCAAGAGTGGTTGTAAATCATCAGATAAGTTCATTCCCTACAAGTTTTGACTCAATAAAACGTTGACTCAATGAAAACATCAAAATGACTCAAGACAAAAGAAAACAAAAGGGCGAAAAATGACATTAGTACACAATGACCCTCCCCCGGACTTACTTCACACCGTCCCCGGTGTGAAAATAAATCAAAGGAAGAGTTAACAGACTCAATGAAAAGAAAATGAAAGGAAAAGAAGAGATAGAAATGACATGTTACAGTGGTGGTGGTGATGAGGGTTGTTGTGGTGCTCAGCGGTGGCCACGAATGATGGCGTCTATCTCCGCATCCATACTCTCGCGAGTGTACTGTGGGATGGAGGAGGAGCCTGCTCCGGCGGTGGTCTGGTGCATGTACTGGTCGGCCGGAACGCTTGGATACGGCGTCGAGTGATCCGCTGGCCTCGCCGCTCTGGAAGTAGTAGCACATCGCCTCAGGTAGGCATGGTCCTCTCGATCGCTTCTCTTCCCTAGTCGGGATTCGTATGAAGAATGACGCGGTTGTTCTGGAGGTGGCTGGCGAGGAGGAGGCTCGAGATCCTCTGTGATGTCGTGTTCGGGTTCTTCTTCGGAGACTTCTAGCGGCGGAGGTGCTTGGACGGGTGCTGTGCTCCTCCGGACCGCCGCTGAAGATGTGCAACTCATCATGTTAGTCAACGACTTTACTTGATCGCTTAGCTTCTTTATCTTCCTCCGCAGTTTGCTGGCGAGCGTGTTCGATGCTTTATCCTGGCATTTCTGCCAGCGTTAGAGTGAGTTGATGTGCTCTTGCGCGGCTCGGAGTGCAGCGCTCTGAGTCTTTGGCACAATGGTCTCCTCGAAGTGGAAATGGTCAAAGTCAAACAACGTGTCGCCTGCTTCCTCGGGCGAACGGAATCCGCGGTTCTGGTACGCTAACTGAGTCAAGGGGTCTGGAGCGGTTGGCTGTGCACGTGTGGTCGAGTGGATGACAAGCGCTGATGGTGGCGGGTTGAAGTCGACATTGGCCCCACCTCGGAGTGAAGTATAGCTCGGGTTAGGGAGTTGAATACGGGCACTTCCGAGTAGTCGGTGGGTGAATTGGTATATCAGGTCGTTCTCTGCACCGGCTGCCGTTCTCTTCAAAAATTGGCAGTTCTGCAGGTACTGTATGTCTATCTCTTCTGGCATGGCGACGACCTCATTCACATCAAGTATGAACCCGACGGCGGCCAAGATAGGCGTCACTAGTCCGCCCATGCGTAGCTCGCACTTGGTTCTATTACTTTCATTCTTCAATGCCCAGCTTTGGTAGGAGGTAAGTTGGTCGATCAGCGCTCGTGTGATCCCTCCGTTCGTTCTACTTCCCTGCAACCTCGTTCCATTGCTCAGACGAGGTTGAATTCCGGTAAGTGCCACATCTATCATGGTCAGCTCGGTAAGATGGATGTTTCCAGTCGTTTGCCTCGGGTTGAGTACGTTTGCCAGTGCTTTGTGGACATAGCGGATCGATGGGCTTCTAATTTGAGCAGATTTGCATCCCGAAGTGAACACTCCCGCAGCTATAGTCTCCCATAAGGCGTCAATCTCGTCTCTGTCTACGTCGAGGCCGTCCTGGTTGCTGGGAGGAAGGAAATGCACCCTGTCAATCTCCTGAAAAGAGAGCATTCGTCTCGCGCCGCCCGTCCAGAAGGTGATATAGCCATCACTCCCGTCTTTCGTAGGCTGGTCAAGAGTGCAAAGATGAAGCTCAAGCGTGGCGAGGAAGAGGCAAGTCGCTTTCTTGTAGGACTCATGCCTTCGGTACATGAAAACCGCAATCCCCAGGCTGTGTAGCATGGCGTCTACGTCCTCAGTGATGCCAAGCTTATCCATTGTAGCACGATCCGGGTATCTCGTTCCCGCCAGTTGCATGTCAAGGAGAATTCTAAGGCGCTTGACCTCCACTTCTGTTAGCCCGTCGACAGCTGGCTCGGTTCTCATCACTCTTGGAGACTCAACGTCTTCCATCTCGTCGTCCAGCTCGAAATCACTGTCTGACTCAGAACGCTGTTTTCCTCTCGATATATCAGATCTCCTTCTCGATGATCCTTCGCCTTGACTGCGACCAGTGTTCCTGCAAGCCATCATTGAAAAACATATTAGAACCGAACGAGTGACTTGTTCAAACCTCAATCGAGCATACAAAGTTGGATAAGAAAACATTGCTCAAGTTGCTTTGTAGCACATAAAGAGTACAAAGGCCACCGAGAACAGCAATCAGTCAAGGGCAACTTTCACAACAATTGATCGACCTAGGCTACAGATGGGAGCTAAATTGTAATTAAAGTTTTCAAATTCAGCTCTAACTCAAGAATAGGGCCTAGAAATTAACACAGCAAACACTCATTCAACGCAAACAACACTCAATTAATTGAATGAATAACAAGCCCAAACGCTCGATTGGATGAGGAAGTCGCTCGATCGAGGTACGACAGCCGCGCTCGACCGGCCGGATTGAGCTCGTCGCCCGGCCGTGAAGGAGCTCGATTACGCAGGAGCCGCGCTCGACCGGCCGGATTGAGCTCGTCGCCTGGCCGTGAAGGAGCCGGCGATCGTCGGGTGGCGTAGCAGCTCAGATCACTCGACGGATAGCCCACCGACGGAGGTGGAATAGCCCCTACCTGGCGCGCCACTCCACACATACCATAGCCACGAAAAACCTGCAAAACACAGAACAAGAACAAAAAAAGAGAGAGATATGTCTACCTCCTCATGGTTTATGCAATGGAAGTTGGTATGCGGTTGGGAAGGTTGAAGATGATGGATGATGGGTGAGTGAAGAAGATGGTGAGTGAAAAGTGGTGGGCGAGTTTGGTGGGGGAGTGAAAAGAAGAAGTGGATAAGGAGAGGGGAGATCGAGTGGAAGAGAGTGAGGTATTTTTTTTTTTTTTAATTTTTTTTTTTTTTTTTTTTTTTTTGTCAAAGAAAACAAAACTAATAGTATAAAAATCAAATTAAAAAGAGTATGTACACTTACCGGTGGGTTGCCTCCCACCAAGCGCTTGGTTTAAGTCACTAGCTTGACTTGAATTGCCCGTTAGGTTGGAGATGGATCACAGAGAAGAACGGATTCTCTCTCTGTGATGTCGGAATCAGCAAGATACGGCTTGATCCTCTGGCCGTTGACAGCAAACTCTCCTCCTTTGGTGTCCAGCAACACCACAGCTCCGTATGGTCGGACTTCTTTGATGACGAATGGTCCAGACCACCGTGACCTCAACTTTCCAGGAAACAACTTTAGTCGAGAGTTAAACAATAAGACCTGATCTCCTGGGGAAAAGTTCCGTTTCAGTATCTTTTTATCATGATACGCCTTAGTGCGCTCCTTGTAGATCTTCGAGTTATCATAGGCTAGGTGCCTAATCTCATCCAATTCCAGCAACTGCATCTTCCTTCTCTCAGCTGCATCCTTCATGTCGTAATTTATCTGCTTCACTGCCCATGCAGCCTTGTACTCCAGCTCCACTGGTAAGTGACAAGCCTTGCCGTAGACAAGGTTGAATGGCGTTGTACCCAGAGGCGTTTTGTAGGCAGTACGATACGCCCAAAGAGAATCATCCAACTTTGCAGCCCAATCCTTGCCTGTAGTTCCCGACGTCTTCCGCAGAATGTTCTTGATCTCTCTGTTCGATATCTCCACTTGGCCACTCGTCTGGGGATGATAAGGCGTCGCACCTTATGCTTCACCCCGTGCCGCTTCAGTAGATTGTCAAAAGTTCTGTTGATGAAGTGGGAGCCTCCATCACTTATGACAACCCTCGGCACACCAAAACGTGGAAATATTACCGACTTGAACATCTTCATCACCACCTTTGCGTCGTTAGTGGGACTGGCCAAAGCCTCCACCCACTTAGACACGTAATCGACAGCAACCAAAATGTATTGGTTGTTGTATGACGATGGGAATGGTCCCATGAAGTCCACTCCCCACACATCGAACACTTCAACCTCCAGGATGAAGTTCTGTGGCATCTCATTCCTCTTACTGATGTTTCCCTCTCTCTGACATCTATCACACTTAGAGACAAATCTCTGCGCGTCTCGGAACATGGTTGGCCACCAATAACCGGCTTGTAGAGCCTTAGAGACCGTCTTGTACGTGGCGAAATGTCCTGCATAAGATGAACCATGGCAGTGGAACAGAATCCCGGGTATTTCTTCATCGGCTACACATCTCCTGAAGACTCCGTCAGTGCAGTGCTTGTACAAGTAAGGCTCATCCCAAAAATAATGTCTGATGTCCTTCAGAAACTTCTTCTTCTTATTCCCCATGAATCCCGGCGGTTCTTGCTCAACAGCAAGGTAGTTTGCTATCTCTCCAAACCAAGGAAAACTTCGACGGTTGACATCGTCAATGCTGTTAACAAAGTCGCAGCTAACGACGTGATCAGGTGCTACGCCACAGTCGATCACATCAACTGCGTATACTTGCTCTTCACGTAGGCTGTCATCGAGAGGGACGTCTTCATCAACCTTCAGCCTGGACAGATGGTCTGCTACGCCATTATCAATCCCCTTTTTGTCTTTAATCTCTAGGTCGAACTCTTGAAGCAAAAGAATCCACCTCAACAGTCTCGGCTTTGCATCCTTCTTCGTTAATAAGTATTTCAGCGCAGCATGGTCTGTATGGACAATCACCTTCGATCCAACAAGGTAGGACCGAAATTTCTCAAATGCAAAGACAACTGCCAACAGCTCTTTCTCAGTCGTGGCATACTTGCACTGAGCATCATCAAGTGTCCGGCTCACATAGTAGATCACGTGCAGCTTCTTATCCTTCCTCTGTCCCAAAACTGCCCCCACAGCATAGTCACTGGCATCTGTCATCATCTCGAAGGGAAGATTCCAGTCCGGAGGCTGAACAATTGGAGCACTAACTAGAGCTCCCTTGATCGTGTGGAAGGCCTCGAGGCATGCACTGTCGAAGTCAAACTTGACCTCTTTGCACAACAGCTGCGTCAAAGGCCTGGTGATCTTGGAAAAGTCCTTGATGAAACGTCTGTAGAACCCGGCATGTCCTAGAAAACTGCGGATCCCCTTCACTGAGTTAGGTGGCTGCAGACTCATCATCACCTCGATCTTCGCTCTGTCAACCTCAATCCCCTTCTCTGAGATTTTGTGGCCCAGAACAATTCCGTCTCGCACCATGAAGTGGCACTTCTCCCAGTTCAGCACGAGATGCCTGTCTTCACACCGCTGCAACACCCTGCACAGATTAGACAGACAGACAGAGAAAGAGCTTCCATAGACTGAGAAGTCGTCCATGAAAACTTCCATTATGTCCTCAATTAGGTCAGTAAAAATAGACATCATGCACCGCTGGAAGGTTGCCGGTGCATTGCACAAGCCAAACGGCATTCTGCGATAAGCAAAAGTGCCATATGGACAAGTGAATGTCGTCTTCTCCTGGTCGTCAGGGTCGATCGGGATCTGAAAGAAACCTGAATAACCATCTAAGAAACAGTAGTAAGGATGGTTAGCCAATTTCTCAAGCATTTGGTCGATAAATGGAAGAGGAAAATGATCTTTGCGAGTTGCAGCATTCAGTTTACGGTAATCAATGCACATGCGATGACCAGTGATAGTTCTCGTAGGTATCAGTTCATTCCTATCATTTTTAATAACAGTGATGCCACCTTTCTTAGGAACTACATGAACTGGACTAACCCAGGTACTATCAGATATAGCATAAATTACACCAGCCTCTAGAAGTTTCATTATCTCTTTCTTGACAACATCCTTTAGATTCGGGTTTAACCTCCTCTGATGTTCTACAGAAGTCATTGACTCATCTTCTAGATGTATTCTATGCATGCAAAGATCAGGCGAAATTCCAGGAATGTCATCTAGTGAATACCCTATAGCTTTTCTATACTTCCTAAGCTCACAGAGAAGCAAGGCAGTTTCAACATTATTTAGTTCAGAGTTCACTATCACAGGATATGTAGAATTAGGTCCTAGAAATGCATACCTGAGCCCCACTGGAAGTGTTTTCAGTTCGAGCTTGGGAGCTCTCAACTCACTCCAGGGGCTGTTGATGGGAGTTTCAAGAACAGGTGCCTTGTCGGGTTTCTGCTTCGGCGAGTCTTCCTCGTCTTCCAAACTCATGTAGGCAACCAGTCTTTCCATCTTGTTGCTTGCATCCATCATCTTTGCCAAACCGTTGGCTTCCTCATTCAGGTAGCTGTACTCTCTTTCAGCTTTAGTCAGAGCAATCTCCAGAGGATCACTGAGAAGTACCTCCTCACTCACTTCTTCCACCAAATTCGGGCCATCTTCTATCACAAATGTCTGCCCGTCTAACATTGGTCTCTTAAGAAGTTTGTTCATCTCGAACCTCATGACCATGTCTCCCAGCTGGAGATCAATGATACCTCCTCTGACATCAATAATTGCACCTGCTGTGCACAGGAAGGAACGCCCGAGTATCAAAGGGTCCTTCGGCTCTTCGTCTGTTTCGAGGACTACAAAATCTGCTGGAATAAGCGTATTCCCTATCTGGACGTGCAAATCCTCAAGTATCCCAACTGGGAACTTAGTCGACCGATCAGCGAAGACCAAAGAGATCTTCGTGGGTTTGAACTTCGTGAAGCCTAGCCGCTTTGCCACAGAGTATGGCATTAAGTTCACACTCGAACCAAGGTCGCAAAGAGAGCATGCGAATATCATCTTGCCAATCTTCACTGACAAAACGAATCTGCCCGGATCGCTCCTCTTCTTCACCACCTTATTCTGTAGCACAGCGCTACATTCCTCAGACACCAGCATAACATTCTCTTCCTCAGCTACTTTCCCAGAAATCAACTCCTTCATGTATCTCTTCAGCGCAGGAATCATCTGCACAGCATCAGCGAGAGGCAGCTTCACAGTCAAGTCTCTCAACATCCCCTTACACTTCGCTTCCTCCAAACTCTTCCTCGACTTCTTCGGTGGAACCGGATAAGGCACCTTGGGCTTGTACGTTCGTGCAGGAAGTGTCTCGGCAGCTACAGGCGTGGGCAGGTCGGACACGGGAATGGGTTCCTGAGATGATGAGGCGTCATCCTCAGCTCGATCGACTCCACTCGGGGCAGCTTGATCGACTTCGCTAACTTGGTCTCCTGTTTCAGCGAGCAGGTGCTCGTCGACTATCTCCTTCCCTGATCTCCTGACAGGAACAGGTGTAGGTAGCAGCTTCTTCCCACTTCTCAGCTCGACTTGGGCAACATACTCATTCCTGGGGTTCGTCTCTCCTTTCCCAGGAAGTGTTCCTTGAGGTCTCTTAACAGCTTCGGCCATCTGAGCAACTTGTACATCCAGCTTCTTCACGTGAGTCCACACAGCTTCATGCTTCCCATTCAGATCCTGGTACATGGTGTCAATCTTCGAATTGATCTCATCCGAAGATTTTTGCTGGTTCATCAACATCTGCTGCATCATACTCTTCAGCTCGTCGTTCGAATTGTTTGATAAACTTGAAGCTTGTTGCTGGCTGCTGAACTGCACCTTCTGTTGACCACCTCCTTGGAAGCGGTTCTGGTTAGGAACGAATGTCTTCTCCTGGAAACTCTTCTGAAAACCCTGCTGGTTCTGGCTGGGCCGCGGTGGATAGACCTGATCCTGTGGGTTCTCGACGTTTGTGCTCCTGTAGGACAAATTCGGATGCTACTTGTAGTTCTAGTTGAAGCTACGGTTCTGGACAAAAGCTTGCCCGTTCACGTAGTTAACCTCCATCTGATCATCTTCTTCTTCGCCTATTCCAATCTCTTGGCATAGAGGCGTGTCATCATTTTCATCAACAAAGTGAACAGATCTCTGTGATGCCTTCAGCAGCAGATTCACCTTCGCCGTAAGCTCGTCTATCTTCTGCGCTTCAGCATTGCTCCCCTTGACAGACACATTGCTCACCGTTCTGTCATACTCCGGGTTCTTGTTGCTAGAGCTTGCAGCAAGATTTTCGATCAGCTCGAATGCACCCTCCTTGGACTTAGTCATAAAATCTCCATTACTGGCTGAGTTCAAAGCGTTGCGGTAGTCCCAGTTGACTCCGTCGTAGAAGATCCCCAAGACCTGCTCATCAGAAAAACCGTGATGAGGACAATCTCTCCGGTACTCCTTGTACCTCTCCCAAGCCTCGCAGAAGGCTTCTCCGTCATGTTGGTGGAAGGAAGCAATCTTGGTTCTCAGAGCCGCGGTTTTAGACTTCGTGAAGAAGTAGTCCAAGAAAGCTGATCTGCATTGTTGCCACGAAGTCAAAGACCCAGGTGGTACTGACTTCAGCCAGCGAGAGGCTTTGTTGGCGAGTGAGAACGGAAACAGCTTGCACTTCAAGAAGTCAGCTGGCACACCATTCGAGCTAGTCGTACTGCATATTTCTTCAAAGTTTTCGATGTGGTCCATCGGGTTCTCAGCAGGAAGCCCATTGAAGAGATGCGCCTTGACTAGTGAGATCATGTTCGGGTCAATCTTAAAGTCCTGCCTCTGGATTGGAGGAGGAACAATCGCAGACCGGTTTTGATAAAAGGTGTGTGGATTGTCCCTCTCACCTATGGCAGCTTGAGGTTGCGGTTCTCTATCCTGTTGAGCCTTCCGCATCTGCTCGATCTGCTGCTGGAGCAGCTGCATCTGAGCAGCCATCTGAGCTGTTATATCTGGATTGCCTTGGTCGCCCATATTGGCGGGATTAGGCCGGTTCTGTCTGTTTTCTCTTTCTACTCTCGCAAGTTCTGCGTTGGTCAAGACAACAAGATCTTCTGTACGATTTCTCCTTGTAGATCTAGTGGTCATGCACCTGAAACACAGAAAAGCAAAAACAGCAGAAACAAATTAGTAAATCTTAGACTAAGTTTCAAATCAAAATTCAAAGGCAACGAGTTGGTCCCCGTCGCAACGGCGCCAGTTTGATAAAAGGATGTTATTGTAGTATAAAAGATTTGAGTTCAGAGGACCAGCGTTGCACTATGAACTATGAGACTTGAAATGAAGCTAAGATAAGATTGATTGGTTTGGTTGTGATTAAGTAACAAGTGACGAAAGAAAATAATGATATAAATTCAATATGGAACAAGCACTAGACCGAGGCAAATCGCAGGAGCTCATGAAAAGTAACCGAATGACTATTCAGGCCAATGATTTAGAACAGGTTTCGAACTCGAACACGGAAGTATGGTAATCCACTCTCGTGATCTTAACAACTTTTCTAATCAACCTAGATGTCTAAACTCTCGTTTGAATCTAGCAGTTAAAAACAAGCAATAAAAACAGGTTCGATATGTTCACGATTCGCCTTAGCATCAACTCTCGCAGGCTAAGGACGAATCGCTCACCAATGATTGTTCTATCAACCTATAACACTTTTGATGCATAGATTAACTAAGGATCTAAAACCGAGTGATCAAATCGACTTTAGCTTTAAGTCTATCAGAGGTAAAAACTAACGATTCTTTTCATCTAAGATCCCAAGATACGACAACCTTAGCTGATGGTCGAAGTTGCCACAATCCGAAGATTAGGGTTCTTGTTGAGGTATGTATCCAACTTAATGGACGCACTCTAGTTGATCTTTCGATTCAAAGATTAAACGTCCTATCTGCATTCGATCAACTAACTCATGAAACTCCCTTGAAAAACCTAGATCTAGCTAAAGGACTACTCAGACATGGCGAGAATGATAACAGCAATGGATAAAACGGAATTCATTGATAAATAAACAAAGAACAAAGGTTCAGAAATCTTCTCCAATACTGTCACAATGGTTCAGAGATCTTTTCCTTGCAAAACAATGAAAAGCGGCGTTTTCTCCCCAAGTGTAAAAACTCCAAAAAACGTCTAAGAAAAAAAAGCGTAAGTCCCCAACAAAACGAAAATAGGTCTAAGTAGTTGATCGACGGATGCGATCGGTTGGGCCATTGGTGAAGGATCGAACATGGGCCGTCGAGTGGGCCCATCGAGTGCTAGCCGTTGAGTGCTAGCCGTCGAGTGCTAGCCGGCGGGTGGAGGCCGTCGAGTGCTAGCCGTCGAGTGGAGGCCGTCGAGTGCTAGCCGGCGGGTGGAGGCCGTCGAGTGCTAGCCGTCGAGTGCTAGCCGGCGGGTGGAGGCCGTCGAGTGCTAGCCGGCGGGTGGAGGCCGTCGAGTGCGAGCCGGCGGGTGGAGGCCGGCGAGTGCTATCCGGCGGGTGGTGCCGGCGGGTGGTGCCGGCGGGTGGTGCTGGCGGGTGGTGCCGGCGGGTGGTGCCGGCGGGCGGGTGCTCAAGCGGGTGCTCGAGTGATTCTCTCCTGGACTCGATTCGGGCTTTGAATGACGGCCTTTTTACTCTTTTTTGCATTCTTTCACTATTGACCCTCCTTGTAACCGAAACTCTCCTTAGAACGTCTTTCGACCTGTAAAGACTCGATAAAGGCTAGAAAGACTCGGAAAACTCGTGAGAACAACGGTTAGAAAGCGTCAAAAACGCAAGACATCATCTTGCTGCCAAAAGGAATTTGTGAAGAAATAAATGGGCTTCTGGCAGCGTTTTGGTGGGGAAAAGAGAAAGGCCACCGTAAGATCCCATGGATAGCTTGGAAAAGATTATCACTCCCCAAATCTGAAGGAGGACTAGGATTCCGAGACCTATATGCTTTCAACAAAGCTTTAGTGGCAAAGCAAGCTTGGCGAATTCTACAACAGCCATCTAGTCTTTTAGCAAGAATTTATAAAGGGAGATATCATAACACATCGACATTCTTACAGTCGACGTGTCGAGCTCAACCATCTTATGGTTGGCGCTCAATTCAAGCAGGCAAATCCCTGCTCTTACATGGACTTCGAGTCCAATTAGGTGACGGTTGTGATACCAACGTTTGGACGGATAAGTGGCTTCCTGTTGTTCCACCACGACATATCTCTGCGGTGGTGCCAGAAGAACAACTGAAGATCTCAGATTTATGGTTTCCGGATAGACGTGAATGGGATGTAAATAAACTACGGGAGATACTCTCAGAGGAGGATGTTGTTCTGGCTCAACAAATTATTCTGTCGAAGTTTGGAGACAAAGAAAAACATATTTGGCCATTTACGAAAAATGCAAAATATTCAGTTAAAACGGGATATTGGGTTGCTACTCACATGATATTACAGGATGAGATTATAGAACGACCCCCAGGGTCTGTGGAGCTTAAACGAGAAATATGGAATTTCCAAATCCTCCCAAAATTAAAGCACTTTCTGTGGAAGGTTCTTTCCGGAGCAATTCCAGTAGGAGAACGGCTCAGCTCTCGATCAGTTGTTATGGATCCAACGTGTCAAAGGTGTACTGCTGGTGATGAGACAATTAACCATCTGCTATTTGAATGTATACACTCAAAAGCAGTTTGGAGATGTGCTTCAGTTCACAACTTTGATAATCAGATTCGTCTATTGGAGGATAACATACGTATCATCGTGGAGATTATGAAGACCGCCGCTTTTCCGAACCAGGTACGATTACTTCCTTGTTGGATAGTTTTGTTTTTATGGAAATCTCGGAATGAACTTCTGTTTGAAAAGAAGCTTGAACATCCAAATGAGGATTTTAAACGTGCAGAGCTTGCTGTGGTTGAATGGATCATTGCTTTTCCTGATTTAGATCTTGATTGTCGTAAGCTTAGTTCGTGCATTGAACCGCGAGTTAGTACATGGGAACCACCACCTTTGAATTGGTTGAAATGTAACTTTGATATCAGTTTCAGATTGGACTCAGATTTCATTGGTATAGGCTGGATAATTCGAGATTCTGGGGGAATACATATTGTTTCAGGCTATGTAAAACTACGAAAACCACAATCTGCATTCCAAGCGGAGGCTTTAGGCTTTCTATATGTGCTACAATATGTTTGGTCTCAGGGATGGAGACATGTCTGGTTTGAAGGAGATAATCAAGATTTGGTACGAGTCATCAACCAACAGGAAGATAGTGTGGATATTGGATCGATTCTAGTGGATATCCGGCACTGGATGACAAAACTCCCCGCATGTTCTATTGGTCATATCAATAGGGAAAAAAATCAAGCAGCTGATGTTTTGTCTAAACAAGTTTATACTTCTACTGCTGTTTTGAATTTGTTCTTAACTCCGCCTATTTGGCTCCTAAACTATTTGTATTATCCGTTTACAGTTTAATCTAATATGAATGTCGTCGTTAAAAAAAACAACATTGGGGAAAAAATTAAGAATATAGCTATGCTATTTTGAAAATTAAGCCAATAACAAAGATAATTTTTTTTTGGGTTTTCTGCAATTTAACCCTCCAATTCACTTTTGTTTGCAAATCAACCCTCAACTCTACAAAAATGCAAGTCAACCCGTGATGTTCGAGTCAAACCGCTATATGGTCCGCGGTTTTAGAATAACAAAAAACGCAGAGTTTTAGAATAAGAAAGTGAATCAAAAATCGATAAAAAAAGTGAATCACAATTTGAGGGGAAAAGAACATAAATTAGGTTCTTCATAATCGATGAAATTGAAGAGAATTATATGATTCCAAACCGAAATTGAAGCTTCGTTTAATATTTTGACAAAAGAAAACATACGCATAGCTTGTAATAGTTTGACATAAACAAAACAAAAGCAAACGCAAGACCGACTTAAAAGAAAACAGAAGTTTGATAGAGTTAAAGCATATCACTTCTTTGTACTTTTCCCACGACCACGAGCAGCCAACTTCTTCTTTTCTCTTGCTTTGTAGAGACTACTTGGGAGGATGGTGTTGTCACTTGTATCAGTCACACGTGCACCAACAGAGATGTAGTCATCACCAGTAAGAGAGCTTGTAAAGAGACCGAATCCTTCCTGCATCAAATAAATCAAATACGTTTACATATCTAATTCATAGAATACCTCTTTTTAGATATAACAACACTAATTAAAGCCTCTTTATATACCTTTTTATCACTCAACACTAGTCAACCAAACTTGAAACAAGAAAAGTGTATCACCATGTAAAAAATGCATAGAGTTTTATAGTAATTACCCTAGGTAGATGTACTGGTCCTGTATCATAAATAGGTTCTTGTCTAGTAGTAGGGTTCGGCTGGGAAGATGAATCTCCATAAAACTGGCTTTTACGAGGTCTTCCCCTTTGCTTCTTTGGGAGAGCTGAAGAAAGGCTTGGAAGATCTTCCATTGGCTGACTTTGTACAACAAACTGAGAAGATCTTGGCGGTGCTTCAGAAGATGAGCCGGCTATAACCGGTGCCTGAGAAGATGTTGCACATGTAAGAGGTTTTATCCTTGGCCTCCCAGCTGGTTTTTTTGGCGGTTTAGGCACTGGTGTATTCTTACAATAGAGCTTGTTATGTCCTTCTTGTCCATAGAGACTGCAATGCTGTGTCAAGAATAAACAAAGGTTAGTTTTTTTTCATCATAAACTACTATAATAGAGAATAATAAACTTACAATCTTAGTTCCTCGCTTAGGAATAGTTCCTGGTCTTTTTTCACCGACTTCTCTCTTTCTTTTCTTCCCCGGAGGTCTCCCAGGAGGTCTCTTATATGCTGGTGGATTTACCCTCACATCAGTAGTCTTATCCCACATATTCATCCCTCCAACACCCCTCAAACCAATACCATAGCAGGTTCTCAGCTTCTCTATAGTGAACCATCTAGAAAGCAAGCTATTTGGATCTTTATTACCTTTCTTCTCCATACGAAGAGCAGAGAGCATATGGCAGCAAGGGATACCACTGACTTTGTACATCCTACAGCTGCAACCGATTTCAACCTCTCATCCACACTACAAACCTATCATTAAAGTTGTAACATCCGTGAACCAGAAAGTTGTGTTGGAAGTGGTGTTGGACGATGCTAGGGGTTCGGGAGTAGTTGGCACATGCTCTTAGAGGTGTGAATTGAGGATTGGCTGTGCATGTTCTTGTTTGATTGTTGTGCAGTCGGTCTAAGGTTCAAGCATCGCGAAGAAAGTGTGTTAAATCCTTCTGAACGACTAGTATCGATCGACACCCGAAGGGTGTCGATCGACACCGGTTATCGGGTTTGATTTCCGGTTTAAGTCGATCGATTTGCAATTGGAGTTGGTTTGGTCGATTGGTGTCGACCGACACCAAGGGAGGGTGTCGATCGACACCGGTTATCTGGAAATCGACCGGTTTGATTTAAGTCGGCTGGTTTTGTTCGGTTTTGGGCTAGGAAAGCCCTAGGTCGCGATTTAAAAGTCTCCAGCCGCGTGAGAAGCTCAGTTTTCGAGAAAGAAAGGTTCCAGAGAGGCTGAGGTGATTTCCAGAGAGTTTTTGGAGTTTGGAGACTCGTTTTGTTGCTGTTCTTCGTTGTTCTATCTCTTCTCCATCTTTTCAATCCGTTTCAAGGTGAGTGCGTGACTGTAGGCCCGTTGATCATTAGAGATTGTTTGATTTCGAGTTTTGGTTGTGTTCTTGAGTTGTTTATGCTGGATTTCGTGTTTTGATAGTATTGGGGCGTTGAAAACCCATAGATTTTGTGTTATTGCGATTTTGGAATGTGATTTTCGTAGCTTCTGGTTTCTGGGCGTCGAGCCGGTGTCGAGCGACACTTTGTGAGTGTCGATCGACACTCGGGAGGCTGGCGTCGATCGACACCATTCAGGTGTCGGTCGACACCGACCTGGGCGTCAGGAAACGTGGGTGTTTCCTGACAGGGAGTTCATGTTGTTGTGGTTTATGTTGAGCATTGTTATTGTTATTGATTATTGTGATGTTTGTCTAGTGTTTGACGTAATTGGCCTGTAGGCAGGATGATCCACTCACTAAGTATTTATGATAATACTTACGCATCTCTTTCGTAATGTGATGCAGGTAACAGCAATGTTCTTCCGCGGAAAGAGACCGAGAGAAGAGGATGATGAGATTAGGAATTTGATTCTGGCTTTGTTGTTATGGTTGACCAGAAATTCATGAGTTTAGGGTGTTAGACTTTATTTTAATAATGTAGCAAACCAGCTTAGGTTGCTTATTGGTTATTGGTTTTATTGGTTTTATTCTTTATTGGTTATTGTTGGATAATTAATTATGATTTAATAATATTGGTTTTCTTCCGCATTGTGTTGAATTAGCTGTTGAGGATTAATATTTATGGGAATATTAATTTGGGCTAATTATTTATAAAAAAAAAAAAAAAATTTGGTTGTTTCATTTTGGTATCAGAGCGTAGTCGGTTTTAGGACTGTTAGAATTAGATGAATTGGATTGTGTGGTTAATTGATTATGTGAGTTAGTCAATTAGTGGTTTAGTCTCATCCTCTCGGTCTTCCAGTTTTCCGCGGGTAAGTGAGTTGGATAATTGGTGTGTTGTGGTTTTTGTGTGGTGTTTTGACCTTTGCTCTTTTTTCTGTACTTGGTGGTAGTGCAGAGAGATGGACGCAGGTCGTGGTCGTGGCCGTGGTCGTGGTCGCGGTGCAGCCCGTGGGGGCAGAGGAGCTGGTCGCGGTGGGCGAGCAGCGGGTCGTGGAGGTCGGGGTGCTGGTCGTGGAGTGCCAGAGGCTGAGGCCTCAGTGGAGAGTGCGGCGCCTAGCGTGGCGGCAGCGTCGGTGACACAGTCGGTTTCGTTAGCCGGTGGGGCTAGTTTGGGCGTCGGTGGTGGCGCGGGGGAAGGAGCAGTTCCCGGTGGGGGCGCGGCTCTTGCTCAGGGTGATTTGATTGTGGGGATACTGACGCAGCTTTTGGCACGTCTTCCAGAGGCAGTTCCACAGCAGGCTCCGGTTGCACCTCCAGCGGCCGGGGCACAGGTTGGTGCCGGGGCACAGGTTGGTGCCGGGGCACATGTTGGTGCCGGTTTTGTTGAGCAGCAGGAGGCTGCGGTGCAGCAGGGTGTTGCAGTTGGGGTTTCTCCTTATCGTGAGATGATGAGGGAGATGCAGAGGATTGGTACACCTACGTTTGAGGGCGGAGTTACTCCAGAGCAGGCTGACGAGTGGCGTCAGAGGTTAGAGAGGAACTTTGATTCTGTTCGTTGTCCGGCGCAGTTTCAGGTTGAGTTGGCAGTGCACTACCTTGGGGGTGATGCACATTTGTGGTGGAGGTCTGTTAGGACCAGGAGAGAGGTTTGGACTTGGGTTGACTTCGTCGAGGAGTTCAACCACAAGTTTTTCCCTCAGGAGGCTCGTGACAGGCTGCAGTTGAGATTCTTAGACTTGACGCAGGGTGAGAGGTCTGTTCGAGAGTATGATGCAGAGTTCTGCAGATTGGTGGTCTTTTCTGGTGGTGAGCTGATCAGTGAGCGAGCATTGACGTCGCGGTTTCTCCAGGGACTTCGGAGGAACATCAGGACTCAGTGCAGAGGTGGTATGTACCACACCAGAGCGGGTTTAGTGGAGTTGGCAGCGTCCATTGAGGAGGACTTGCGTGAGCCGGTGAGTACGGCAGTTGTGCCAGTTGCAGTTGCTCCTGCTACCCATCCTCGGGGCCAGCAGCAGCATCAGCAGCGCAGAGGTCACAGTTCTGGTTACGGCAGGGGCAGTAGGCCTGCGCAGGGTCAGAAGAGGAGAGCAGACGAGATATCTGCTAGTAGCCCGAGTACGGGTGGGTGTTTTGGTTGTGGGGGTCTGGATCACAGAGTTGCGACTTGCCCCAAGAGGGCGGGATCCAGAGAGTCGACAGTGTGCTACTACTGCAGAGAGCCGGGGCATATCAAGACTATGTGTCCCAAGTTGCAGCAGAGAGCGGTGGCAGCGGCGATTCAGCCGTTGGCTATTCAGTCAGCAGCGCAGGTTGCGGCGTTGCAGTCAGGTGGAGCGCCGAGAGTGTATACTTCGGCAGAGGTGGGCCAGACCAGTCAGTCAGGCCAGATCACAGGTAAAATCTTGACTCAGACTTTTAAATTCTTAAGGTAGAATTGTTGTTGTGTCTGTTTCTGTTATTTTACTGTGATAGAGTTGGAGGTTCTCAACACTTGTGGAATTGTGTAGGGACCTTGTTAGTTGGTGGATTTGAGTCTCACGTTCTGTTTGACTCGGGAGCATCTAATTGCTTCATAACTCCGGAGAGAGCTGAGGGTAGTGGTATTCGGAGTAGCGAGGGCGAGGCTTCAGGCTTTGTCAAGGTGGCCGGTGGTGGTTATTTGGCTACTTCGGGCAGAGCTAGAGCAGTTGATGTGCAGATTGCGGGGCAGTCTATGCCAGCAGATTTAGTCATCAGTCCGGTGGAGCTGTATGACGTGATTTTGGGGATGGACTGGTTATCTCTATACCGAGTTCATCTGGATTGCTACAGAGGTAGAGTGGTGTTTGAGCAGGATGCAGGGAAGTTGGTTTATCAGGGAGTGAGACCGACTTCGGGGAGTATAGTGATTTCAGCTATTCAGGCAGAACAGTTGTTAGAGCGGGGCTGCGAAGCCTATTTGGCGACGATCACTATGACAGAGTCCAGTGGTGAGGTGGTTCTGCAGGATATTCAGGTTGTCCAGGATTTCGAGGACGTATTTCAGTCGCTGAAGGGATTGCCACCATCTCGGTCAGATCCTTTCACGATTGATTTAGAGCCCGGGACAGCTCCGATATCGAAGACACCTTACAGGATGGCTCCAGCAGAGATGGCAGAGCTGAAGAAGCAGCTAGAGGACCTTTTGAGTAAAGGGTTCATCAGACCTAGTGTGTCGCCATGGGGAGCGCCAGTGTTGTTTGTGAAGAAGAAGGATGGCAGTTTTCGGTTGTGTATCGATTACCGGGGACTTAACCGAGTCACAGTGAAGAACAGGTACCCACTTCCGAGGATCGACGAGTTGTTGGATCAGTTGAGAGGGGCTACTTGGTTCTCCAAGATTGACTTGGCATCGGGTTATCATCAGATTCCGATAGATGAGGCAGATGTCCGGAAGACGGCTTTTCGGACGAGGTATGGGCATTTCGAGTTTGTGGTCATGCCATTTGGTTTGACTAATGCGCCGGCAGCGTTTATGAGGTTGATGAACGACGTGTTCAGGGAGTTTCTGGATGTGTTTGTCATTATTTTCATTGATGACATATTGGTGTATTCGAGGAGTCCAGAAGAGCATGCGACTCATTTGAGGCTTGTGTTGGAGAAGCTTCGAGAGCAGAAGCTGTTTGCTAAGTTGAGCAAGTGCAGCTTTTGGCAGAGGGAGATGGGTTTCCTTGGCCACATTGTTTCTGCAGAGGGAGTTTCTGTGGATCCGGCTAAGATTGAGGCCATTAGAGATTGGCCTAGACCGAGTAGTGCTACCGAGATCAGGAGTTTTCTGGGTTTAGCAGGCTACTACAGGAGGTTCGTCAAGGGGTTTGCGAGTATGTCTCAGCCGATGACGAGGTTGACTGGCAAGGATGTGCCGTTTGTGTGGTCGCCGGAGTGCGAGGAGAGCTTTGGGAAGCTCAAGGAGATGTTGACTAGTACACCTGTTTTGGCATTACCCGACCCGGGGAAGCCATATGTAGTGTACACAGATGCTTCAGGTGTTGGACTTGGTTGTGTTTTGATGCAGGAGGGCAGAGTGATTGCCTATGCTTCGAGGCAGTTGCAGGGCAGTGAGCGCAACCGTCCTACACACGATCTTGAGTTGGGAGCAGTGGTTTTTGCACTCAAGATTTGGAGGTCTTATTTGTATGGTGGCAGAGTGCAGATCTTTACAGATCACAAGAGTCTACAGCATATTTTCACTCAGCCTTTGCTGAATGCGAGACAGACGCGTTGGGTGGAGTTTCTGGCAGACTATGACCTGGATATTGTTTATCATCCGGGCAAGGCCAATTTGGTGGCAGATGCTTTGAGTCGACGGAGGGTTGATTCAGATAGAGAGCGTGGTGTTGAGGCCTTGGTCAGCGAGATTAGTACATTGCGTCTTTGTGCTATTTCGGAGGAGCCTTTGGGTTTAGAGGCAGCTGATCAGGCAGATCTACTCAGCAGGATCAGAGTGGCGCAGCAGAGTGATCAGGGTTTGATTGATGCTTCGCAGGCGGTTGATTCTGAGTATCAGGTCTCATCGAATGGGACTATCCTGGTTCGTGGGCGAGTTTGTGTGCCCAAGGATGAGGAGTTGAGGCATGAGGTTTTGAGAGAGGCTCACTCGAGCAAGTTTTCGATTCATCCGGGTGCGACCAAGATGTACCGTGACCTCAAACGGTATTATCATTGGGTTGGGATGAAGAGGGATGTGGCAGATTGGGTTGCGAGGTGCAACACTTGTTCTTTGGTCAAGGCAGAGCATCAGGTGCCTAGTGGTCTTTTGCAGAGTTTGCCCATTCCAGAGTGGAAGTGGGATATGATCACTATGGATTTTGTGGTGGGATTGCCTATCTCACGGACATTTGATGCTATTTGGGTCATTGTGGATCGCTTGACCAAGTCAGCACATTTCTTGGCTATCAAGAAGACAGATGGAGCGGCTGTCTTGGCTAGGAAGTTTGTGCGAGAGATTGTGAGGCTGCATGGAGTGCCAGCCAGTATCGTGTCGGATAGAGATCCGAGGTTCGCTTCAGAGTTTTGGAGGGCATTTCAGACTGAGATGGGCACTAAGGTGCATATGAGTACAGCGTATCATCCGCAGACAGATGGGCAGTCAGAGAGGACTATTCAGACTTTGGAGGATCTGCTTAGGATGTGTGTACTGGATTGGGGTGGTCATTGGGCTGATCATCTGTGTTTGGCGGAGTTTGCCTATAACAACAGTTTTCAGTCTAGCATTGGTATGGCTCCTTATGAGGCTTTGTATGGGAGGCCATGTAGGACACCCTTATGCTGGACCCAAGTGGGGGAGCGCAGCATGTTTGGAGCTAGTTTTGTTCAGGAGACGACGGAGAAGATTCGTGTCTTGAGGCTGAACATGAAGGAGGCTCAGGATAGACAGAGGAGTTATGCAGATAGGCGGCGACGTGAGCTTGAGTTTCAGGTGGGAGATAGAGTTTATCTCAAGATGGCTATGTTGAGGGGCCCTAACAGGTCCATAGCAGAGAACAAGCTCAGTCCGCGTTTTATGGGTCCGTTTCCAGTGGTGGAGCGAGTTGGGCCAGTGGCTTATCGGTTGGAGTTGCCACCGATTATGAGCGCCTTTCATAAGGTGTTTCATGTTTCGATGTTGAGGAGGTGTTTGCGTCCTTCTGAGGAGGTAGTGGTTGAGATTCCAGAGGATCTTCAGCCAGATATGACAGTTCCGGCAGTTCCTGTGAGGGTTCTTGAGAGGAGAGTCAAGGTTCTGCGGAACAAGAGGGTGCCATTGTTGAGAGTCTTGTGGGACTGTAGTGGCACAGAGGAGCAGACTTGGGAGCCAGAGGCAAAGATGAAGCTGAAGTTCGGAAAGTGGTTCGACAAGCAGGCTGTGGAGTGATTCATCTTTGTGGTTCTAGTCTTGTTTTTGGTTTTGTTGTTGTTGGTTTTGGATTTATGTATTTTCGTTTGGTTGTACGATATACATTTTTGGAGTTATATGAGATGGAGTTTTGCCTCATATTTTTGGTTATGGTTTGGATGTTACAAGTTCCTTTGGCCGGTGGGGTCATTGAGAGTTTAGTCATATGTTGGTACGCGTTTCAGATTTTATTACTCGTTTTGTCTAGAGGCGGTGGGCCTCGTAGACGGTGGTTCTATTTGTGTTGGGACGTTAGGTGCCCAACGGACTTATATTGGGGGTCGCTACCTCGATATGGGTTGTTTCAGTGACGGTGGGTCACGTTTTGGTTGTGACAGGGATCACATTTTGGTTGTGACTTCGGGTCACGTTTGGTTTTGTGACATTGGTCACATTTTGGTACTGGACCGCGAGTTGCAGTACGGATGTCATGACTGCGGTTATGGCATTGAGAGTAATAATATCTTGGAAACATGCGTATAACATAGGACTAAAAGTTGAGTTTTGAGGTCTTGGAGAGACGTTTGTGTTGGGATTCGAGGACGAATCCAGTTTAGTGGGGGAGAATTGTAACATCCGTGAACCAGAAAGTTGTGTTGGAAGTGGTGTTGGACGATGCTAGGGGTTCGGGAGTAGTTGGCACATGTTCTTAGAGGTGTGAATTGAGGATTGGCTGTGCATGTTCTTGTTTGATTGTTGTGCAGTCGGTCTAAGGTTCAAGCATCGCGAAGAAAGTGTGTTAAATCCTTCTGAACGACTAGTATCGATCGACACCCGAAGGGTGTCGATCGACACCGGTTATCGGGTTTGATTTCCGGTTTAAGTCGATCGATTTGCAATTGGAGTTGGTTTGGTCGATTGGTGTCGACCGACACCAAGGGAGGGTGTCGATCGACACCGGTTATCTGGAAATCGACCGGTTTGATTTAAGTCGGCTGGTTTTGTTCGGTTTTGGGCTAGGAAAGCCCTAGGTCGCGATTTAAAAGTCTCCAGCCGCGTGAGAAGCTCAGTTTTCGAGAAAGAAAGGTTCCAGAGAGGCTGAGGTGATTTCCAGAGAGTTTTTGGAGTTTGGAGACTCGTTTTGTTGCTGTTCTTCGTTGTTCTATCTCTTCTCCATCTTTTCAATCCGTTTCAAGGTGAGTGCGTGACTGTAGGCCCGTTGATCATTAGAGATTGTTTGATTTCGAGTTTTGGTTGTGTTCTTGAGTTGTTTATGCTGGATTTCGTGTTTTGATAGTATTGGGGCGTTGAAAACCCATAGATTTTGTGTTATTGCGATTTTGGAATGTGATTTTCGTAGCTTCTGGTTTCTGGGCGTCGAGCCGGTGTCGAGCGACACTCTGTGAGTGTCGATCGACACTCGGGAGGCTGGCGTCGATCGACACCATTCAGGTGTCGGTCGACACCGACCTGGGCGTCAGGAAACGTGGGTGTTTCCTGACAGGGAGTTCATGTTGTTGTGGTTTATGTTGAGCATTGTTATTGTTATTGATTATTGTGATGTTTGTCTAGTGTTTGACGTAATTGGCCTGTAGGCAGGATGATCCACTCACTAAGTATTTATGATAATACTTACGCATCTCTTTCGTAATGTGATGCAGGTAACAGCAATGTTCTTCCGCGGAAAGAGACCGAGAGAAGAGGATGATGAGATTAGGAATTTGATTCTGGCTTTGTTGTTATGGTTGACCAGAAATTCATGAGTTTAGGGTGTTAGACTTTATTTTAATAATGTAGCAAACCAGCTTAGGTTGCTTATTGGTTATTGGTTTTATTGGTTTTATTCTTTATTGGTTATTGTTGGATAATTAATTATGATTTAATAATATTGGTTTTCTTCCGCATTGTGTTGAATTAGCTGTTGAGGATTAATATTTATGGGAATATTAATCTGGGCTAATTATTTATAAAAAAAAAAAAAAAAAAAAAAAAAAATTTGGTTGTTTCAAAAGTAAACGTGTTCTCTCACATATAGTCTCTGCCACATTGATGTTGCGTTTCATGAGCTTCTTCTGCAGTTGTTTTGCAGAGATATGTGGATTGATCCTATATTCTTCAAGATAAATGTCTGCAATACGAGCATTGGTCAGAAGTGAGATTTTTCCTTGCCAAGTGCAATTATGCTCATCTTTGAAAGATCTGACAACTGCTCTAATACTGCTGCAGTTGATGGTCGCTGAAATCCTCCATGGACACGTCCTGTCTGAGCAAATAGCCACTACACGCTTACTGTCTGACTTATCATACTTGATGTCTCTCCTCTTTCTCACAGCATATCGAGTAATAGCACTTTTAAAGCTTTCTAAAGACTGATATTCTTGGCCTAGCCTAAAGTTTCGATACTTACTATCATCTAACACTACCAGAGCATCAGCCACATCACTTTCACTACTACTCTCAATCTGCTCTTCATTCTCTACAATTTCTGTATCACCATGTGATATATCATGGTTTTTATGGGTTTTTGCCATGATATAAGTCTTGTATATAGAGTCTTTTTAGTGTTTTTGGAGTCTTTTCTACTGGTTACAGGTCTTAGGCACATTTGGAGCTGAATTGGAGATAATGGAGCATTTTGGATACATTTTGGAGACATATGCTGATTTATTGAAGTTACTATCGATCCTGGACGTTGGTGTCGATCGACACCAATACTGGTGTCGGTCGACACCGATATCTGCCAAAGGTGCTGCGCGAGTTTTATGAAGATTTGGAGAATTGCACTTTGGCCCAGAAGTTTCCATTATTTACAAGAAGGCCCAAGTCGTGTTTTTAGGTTTATAAGCCATTGTTTAGGCTTTTTCTATTTTGTATCTTATTTTCATTGAGACTAGAGAGATTTTGCTACAGAGCTTTTGGGGAGATTATTCTGCTACTCTGTTCGTCTGAGAGAAGAATCTGAACCCCTGTTATTTCTACTTATCTCTTTAATGCAATTTATTCAGTTTATGATGTTGTTCTCAAAAAAAAAAAAAAGAGAAAAAAAAAAAATTGTTAATTTGGAATCAGTTTTTATTTAGAGCGCGAGTAGTGATGGTTGGAGCCACCAATTCCCGGTCCTTTTTATTACTTTCATCCGGCGGGTTTCCATGGAGTCAGAAGACCAGTTGGACTGACCTTCATCCACTTCGTTTTCCCGAGGGTGTCGTTAGACTTCCCTTTGGGTTTAAGAAAAGAGAGAGTATATAACTAAATGTAAAGCCATAAATAAACATGATGTAAATGCATAAGCCTGTCTTGACTGGACTGAAAGAGAAATCATACTCATGTATACCAAACCCCTTGCTAAGAAATTTAAAAGTCAGGTTAATGCGAGGAGTTAAACTTTAGAGAGTTGAGTACCTTAAAGATACGGTTGTGATCCAGCAATCGGTCCGCTAGAGCCATTCTGTTCGGCTAAGTCCTCTGCTGATGTCCGCCCCTTGTGATTGCAAGAACATTGGTTGATAAGGTAAGCTCCAAGAGAAGGTCCTAATTTCCTGACTGATTTTGACTCAATAAAACACTTTGAAAAACCCCCCTTTTTTTTTTTTTTTAACCCTCAAAAACAAAAACAATGTCAGCAACTACCTCCCCCAGACTTAAACAACACTGTCCCCAGTGGTATTCAGCCGAAGGAAGCAAAAAGAAAGAAGTGGAATTGAGTTAGACTGAAAAATAGAACGTGTTACCTGTCTGGCGGGCTGGTGTCGACCGACACCAGTAACAGAGGACGCCAAAGAGTTTGTGAATGTGAATGAAGTCCAGAAAAAGGTAGAAACAGATGTCTACACGTTTTCACAACAAGTAATCTGTAAAAGTACTCAAACACAATTCAGAAACAGTCATAGATATCATCAAAGCATAGTTCAACACAAATTCCAAATCCAAATCAAAAGAAAATGAGGGACTGACTCAAAGTTAGAAGAAAAATAAAAAGAAATGTCAAAATGCAAAAGAAAAAGGATAGATAAACCAGGGACAAGGGCTAAGCCTCGTCGTCATCGACATCGTCAGCATCAGGTGCAGCATCGTCAGTGGTGGCAGATGGACGAACACAGCCACAGCGAGACAAAGTAGCGATCGCACTCCAGATGGCCTGAAAGCTCTCTATCACATAACTCTGAAAAGCAGCCTGCTCCATGGGAACAGCTGGAGTAGGTGGGAGACCAAGTGCAGGGGAAGCAGAGTAAGAGGATGAAGGAACGTCGGGAGCAGAACGACGTGCGCGACGAGTCGAGCCTGTAGAAGATGGATTGTTAGCCATGTCTGAGTAATCTGCTAGTTAGGTTTTGGGTTTTTCAAAGGTTGAAGATGGATTGTTAGAATTAGAATACTGTTAGGATAATCATATAGTTCTTCATCTAGATTGTGCTTAATCATTGATTTCTAGAATTGATCACCTGAAATTCATACTCAGGATAATTGATAGATGCGAAAGCATTATTAGTTTCCCGACATATCTTAGATGAGCAAAATACCTATCTGCAAAGGAATTTGGTTTAGGGATTTTGTGAACAATTGAACCTGGAATTAGTGCTTGTCTAGTTTATTGAATTTGCAAAGAAATTTGGAATTCTAGGATTTAGACATAGATAATCTCCGCAGCGAAAGCTGGTTGATTTTACATTAGTGTTCATGTTCGAGAACGGTGCTTAAATAATATCCTGATAGTTTTTACTCTACAATTTCGAATTCAACCTGAGAAATTCCCAAGGCCTAGCGTTTGTCTCTCTTGAATTTAATCTCATCAAACAATCACTTGCTGTTTCTTGGTTACTAAATTTGCATTACATTTACATTATTTGTCTTAGCAATATTTGAATCTAGGAATTTACTGTGCAACAACTTGACGTTTGGATTCGATAACCCTATACACTACATATTGATTGCTGTACACTTGCAGTAGATTAATAGGGAAAACTTAGACTTATCAAGTTTTTGGCGCCGTTGCCAATCGTCTCTTTCGTTGCCGTTAGATTTTTAGTTTTAGAATTTTGTCTAAGATTTTTCTTCTCTTTTGTTACTCACGCGCTCTATAACTTTCTTTTTGGTGTTTCAGGTGTATGCCTAATCGCAAAACCAGAAGCAACAAGGACAAAGAGTTAGTCAATCTCAGTAATCAAGAGCTAGCACACTTAGAGCGTACAAACAAAAAAGGGAAGAAGCCAGTTGAGATGAACGGGCCACTGATTTTGGTTCGACATGATGACGGCACTCTGTTTGACAGCGAAGGAAACAAGCGCAATGCGCAAGGGCAGAAACTCGATGATGATGGGAATGTGATAGTTGAGGCACCCCCAGTTCAGCCTGCACTTAATGTTGCTGCGCAAAACCAGGCTGTACCGAATCGCACTCTTGGTGACCACAACAGGCCGGATTTGTTCTATGCTAATCGGTCTGCGATTCGCCCTCCTTCGTTCCAGAGGAATGACTTTGAGCTGAAGCCTGCATTCTACACTCTTGTGGGTCAGCATCTCTTTCATGGTCTTCCTCATGAACACCCCATGGATCACATCGAGAGATTCGAAGATCTGGCCAACAGCATCAAGGCCAATGGAGTCACTAGTGACTACCTTTTCTGCAAGCTGTTCCCTTACTCTCTTTCTGGGGATGCAGCTTACTGGTTGAAGCAGTTGCAGCCAGGATCTTTAACCAACTGGGAGGACACCAAGAAGGCATTCTTAAATAACTTCTATGATGATGCTAGGTCCGAGGAGTTGAGAAATAATATTTCACAGTTTTCTCAAGGACCAACTGAGGCATTTAAGGCTGCTTGGGTGAGATTCAGGTCCTACCAGCGAGACTGTCCACACCATGGTTTCACTGAAGTTCAGCTGCTGGGCATTTTCTTTAGAGGAATTGATTGGAGGTACCAGATGGCTCTCGATGCTGCGAGCAATGATAACTTCAACACTCGCTATCCAGATCAAGCTTACCAACTTATAGAGAACTTGGCATCTAGCAATAGTACCAAGAATGCTGATTTTGAGAGGAAGAAGCTTGGTGGAAATCTGGATGGAAGCCAAATTGCAGAGGTTAAGGCTAAGCTAGACTCTATGCACAGCCTTCTTGTAGGGAAAAAATCAGTTCAGTTTGCTGCAGAGGTAGAGTCTTTTGAACCAGTGGAAGAGTCAGAGGAAGAAGATGTTAACTACATCAATGGAGCTGGTTTTCAGGGTCAGAGATTTAGTAATCAGCAAGGTAACAGAGGCTACAATGGAAGCGGGCAGAAGAGTTCTTTTGCAGGAAATCAGAGTTCTTCGGGGTTTACAAAGACACAGTTTCGGAAGCCTTCCACTTCCAGCAGTTTCACAAGGAACTACGGTTCCTCTTCTTATCAATCACCTCCTGCACAAACAGCAGATGATGTGAAGTCCATGTTTGAGCAACTTCAAGTAGGACAGCAGAAGATAACTGTGGACTTCAATGGAAAAATGGATGCTATGTATCAAGATCTGTCTGGGAAGTTTGAGTCTTTGAGCACTCATGTCAAGAAATTGGATACTCAAGTGGCTCAAACTGCTGACTCTGTTAGGAGACAAGAAGGATTCCTTCCTGGAAGAACTGATACCAATCCAAAGCACCAGTGCAATGCAATCACTCTGAGAAGTGGAAAGGAGCTTCGTCCAGTGCTGAAACAGGGCTTGAATTCGGAGCAAATTGAGGAGTTGCAGGATTTTGAAGAAGAAACTTTCGCTTCTGCAGAGCCAGTGTCGATCGAAACCACTGGGTGTCGATCGACACCAGAAGCCGAAACTACGTACGACGGACGTATGTCGACCACCCCGGTCGACACGAACGAAACGGAGTCGACACAAAAGACTAGTGTCGCTCGACACCACAAGGGTGTCGGTCGACACCAATCTCAGATACCTGCAGTTCGTCAAAAAGTTGCAGATAAGGTCGAGGAGAGGATTTACAAACCCAAGATTCCTTTCCCTAAGCCTCTTAAGAAGTCCAAACAAGAGCTAGAAGATGCTAAGTGCAAAGCTATCATGGATAAGCTTGTGATTGAGATTCCTTTGATTGATGCTATAAGGCTAACTCCTGTAATAAGAAGATATGTGAAGCAGATGGTCACCAAGAATTTGAGTCTTGAACAAGGAGTGATGATGATATCTGAACAAGTCAGTGCTGTTATTCAGAATAGGATTCCAGAGAAGCTTGCTGATCCTGGAAGTTTTGTGTTGGACTGCACTATTTTTTCTGACAGGTTTAAGCGATGTTTGTGTGATCTTGGTTCCAGTGTGAATTTGATGCCTCATTCCGTTGCTCTACACTTGGGAATGACTGACTTCAAACCCACCAAGATTTCTCTTATCTTAGCTGATCGGTCTATCAGGATTCCGGAAGGTGTGATTGAAGATGTGCCAATCAAAGTAGGAGATTGCATGATTCCTACAGATTTTGTGGTGCTGGAATATGGTGAAGAGCCCAAGGACCCTCTGATCCTTGGAAGGCCATTCTTAGCTACAGCTGGAGCTATTATTGATGTAAGGAAAGGCAGCATAGCTCTGAATGTGGGTGATTTGGTCATGAACTTTGACATGGATAAGCTGATAAAGAGACCCATGATCAATGGACAGACATTCTATGTCGACACTCTCACCACTTTTGCAGAAGAAGTCTTTCAGGAGATGCACCCTGCTGATCCTCTAGAGAGAGCATTGACTACTTCTGCGAACCAAGCAGAGTTCTTGGATGACATTACTGCTGGGTATGTCAAGATGCTGGACACTTGTGAGCATGTGATGGGATTGATTGCTACAGAGGAGCTGGTTGTAACTCCAGCAAAGGCTGCGATGCTTGGTGATTGGAGCGAAGCGAACGCTCCCAAACTCGACCTCAAACAACAACCTGCAGGTTTAAGGTACGCATTTCTTGGACCGAATTCAACTTATCCAGTTATTGTAAATGCTACTTTAAACAACGCAGAGCTCACTTTACTGCTAAGCAAGCTGCGCACTTTTCGCAAAGCTCTTGGCTATTCTCTTGATGATATTGCAGGAATTTCTCCAGATTTGTGCATGCATAGGATTCACTTAGAGGATGAGTCTAAGCCATCAATTGAGCATCAGCGAAGACTGAATCCAAATCTGCAAGAGGTTGTCAAGAAAGAGATTTTGAAACTCCTAAAGGCTGGGATAATCTATCCATTCAGACAGTAATTGGGTCAGTCCAGTGCATGTAGTTCCTAAGAAAGGAGGAGTTACAGTGGTGAAGAATGAGAAGAATGAGCTGATTCCTACAAGGACTATAACTGGGCACAAGATGTGTATTGACTACAGGAAGTTGAATGCTGCAACAAGGAAAGATCACTTCCCACTACCATTTATTGATCAAATGCTGGAGAGGTTAGCAAACCACCCCTATTATTGCTTCCTCGATGGATACTCTGGTTTCTTCCAGATTCCTATTCATCCAGATGATCAGGAGAAGACGACTTTCACTTGTATCTATGGCACTTTTGCATATCGCAGAATGCCTTTTGGTCTTTGCAATGCTCCTGCAACTTTTCAGAGATGCATGATGTCTATCTTCACAGACATGATTGAAGAGTATATGGAGGTCTTTATGGATGACTTTTCTGTTTATGGGTCCTCCTTTAAAGATTGTCTAGACAATCTGTGCAAAGTGCTTGCTAGATGTGAAGAGAAGCACTTGGTTCTTAATTGGGAGAAATGCCATTTTATGGTTAGAGATGGCATTGTACTTGGGCACAGAGTTTCAGAGGCTGGTATCGAGGTTGATCGAGCGAAGATTGAGGTGATGACGAGTTTGCAGCCACCTGATTCAGTGAAGTCTGTGAGAAGTTTTCTGGGACATGCTGGGTTTTATAAAAGATTCATCAAGGATTTCAGCCAGATTGCAAGACCACTAACTGCTTTGCTTTGTAAGGAAGTGAAATTTGAGTTTACTAAGGATTGTCTTTCTGCCTTTAATCAGATCAAGCAAGCATTAGTGAGTGCTCCAATTGTGCAACCTCCAGACTGGGAATTACCTTTTGAGGTGATGTGTGATGCCAGTGATTTTGCAGTTGGAGCTGTTTTGGGTCAGAAGAAGGACAAGAAACTTCATGCTATCTATTATGCTAGCAGAACACCCGATGATGCGCAGAGGAATTATGCAACTACTGAAAAGGAGTTGTTGGCTGTAGTGTTTGCTTTTGAGAAGTTTCGCCCTTACTTGATTGGATCCAAGGTGATTGTGCACACCGATCATTCTGCTCTTAAGTATTTGATGCAGAAAAAGGATGCTAAACCAAGGTTGCTCAGGTGGATTCTCCTTCTTCAAGAGTTTGACATTGAGGTCAAAGATAAAAAGGGAGTGGAAAACGGTGTTGCTGATCATCTATCACGCATCAGGATTGATGAGGAAGTCCCAATTGATGATTCTTTGCCTGAAGAACACATTAACTTCCTGGAAACTGGTTTTCAAGCTAATTCTCGCAACAGACCTGGAGTGTCGATCGACACCACTACAATGTCGATCGACACCGTTTCCAAGTGTCGACCGACACCATACCCCCGTGTCGATCGACACCTTCTGCAGGCCGAGCCAGTTTGTTTTAAAATTGCAGATATCCTTGCAGAAGCTATGATTTGTGCTGTCGAGACTACAGAACGACCCTGGTATGCTGATATTGTGAATTATCTTGCTGCAGAAGCTGAGCCAGACAATTTTAAAGGTTATAACAAGAAGAGATTTTTGAGAGAGTTGAGGAGATATTATTGGGATGAGCCTTACTTGTACAAGCATTGTTCAGATGGGATTTACAGGAGATGCATTTCTGAGTCTGAAGTTCAGAATGTGTTATTTCACTGCCACAGTTCCGATTATGCTGGACACTTTGCTGTTTTCAAGACAATATCTAAGGTTCTTCAAGCAGGCTATTGGTGGCCTACTATGTTTAAGGATGCTCAAACCTTTATAACTCAATGTGATGCCTGTCAGAGGAGGGGGAAGATTAGCAAGAGACATGAGATGCCACAAAACTTCATCCTTGAAGTGGAAGTTTTTGATTGCTGGGGCATAGACTTTATGGGCCCTTTCCCTTCATCTCATGGAAACAAATATATATTGGTTGCTGTAGACTATGTGTCTAAGTGGGTTGAAGCAATTGCTAGCAAGACCAATACCTCTGCTGTGGTGCTTAAGCTGTTTAACACCATTATTTTCCCTCAATTTGGAGTGCCCAGAATTGTTATTAGTGATGGTGGTTCTCACTTTATTAACAAGGTGTTTGAGAAGCTCTTAAAGAAGCACGGTGTCCAGCATAGAGTGGCTACTCCTTATCATCCTCAGACTAGTGGACAAGTTGAGGTCTCTAACAGACAAATCAAGGAGATCCTGGAGAAGACTGGAAAGACAAGGAAAGATTGGTCTACCAAGCTGGATGATGCACTCTGGGCTTACAGGACAACTTTCAAGACACCACTTGGGACTACACCATTTCATTTGCTTTATGGGAAAGCATGTCATCTTCCAGTGGAGCTTGAACACAAAGGAGCATGGGCTGTTAAAATGATGAACTTTGACATCAAATCTGCCGCAGAGAGGCGTTTGATTCAGTTGAATGAATTGGATGAGATCAGATATCATGCCTATGAAAATTCTAAGCTGTACAAGGAGAGAACAAAGGCATATCATGATAAGAAGATCCTCTCCATAAACTTTGAACCCAATGATCAGGTACTTCTGTATAACTCTCGTTTGCATTTGTTTCCTGGCAAATTGCGTTCTCGTTGGTCAGGTCCTTTCACAATCAAGGAGGTTAGACCATATGGTGCTGTTGTCCTGGTGAATTCTGAAGGCAAGGAGTTCACAGTAAATGGACAAAGGGTGAAACACTATTGGGCGAAAGCCGAGATTCCAGCAGGGCAGATTTTGCCTCTGGATGATGCACCCACTCTCTGATCGCCCCACACAGTCAAGCTAATGACTGAAAACAAGCGCTTAGTGGGAGGCAACCCACTTGTAGGTGAAATTCCTTTATGATTTTCGTTTTCTTTTTACTAACTTTTGGTTTTGTTTTATTTTTGAAAAAAAAAATATATATATATATATATATATATATATATAAGAAAAATATAAAAAATATGAAATAAAAAAAAAAGATAAATAAAAATAAAATAAAAAAAAAAATTAAAGAATAAAAAAAATTAAAAAAAAATTAAAGAATAAAAAAAAAAAAATTGTTAATAAAATAAAAAAATTGACTTGAGCCTGAAACTTGAATCAAAAGATCCTCTCAACTTGAATCAAAATCCTGAACGAAAGACACACACGAACCTAACCCAATGACTGAAACGAACTCATCATCAACCAGAACGATTTGCCTCTCGAAATATTTTTTCCCATAATATGTAACGTCTGATGCACGAACAGCGATTTAGGTTTTTGTGTGTTTTAATGTCTTGTAGTTTTTGTGTTGTAAAAACTACACAAACTTCTCAACATGTTGCCGTTTTTTGTTATTCTAAAACCGCGGACCATATAGCGGTTTGACTCGAACATCACGGGTTGACTTGCATTTTTGTAGAGTTAAGGGTTGATTTGCAAACAAAAGTGAATTGGAGGGTTAAATTGCAGAAACCCCTTTTTTTCCCCATTATCTCCTTTCACGGTCACATTAATTACACTTTTGCCACATCAGAAGGAAAAAAGAGTTCTCTATACTACTTTTATCAATTTTCTATACTATTTGTTTGTATATACTCAAAACATAAACCCTAAACCCAAAATCTAAACCCTAAACCCCAAAAACTAAACCCTAAACCCAAATACTCAACCCTAAACCCAAAATCTAAATCCTAAACAAAAAAACTAAACCCAAAACCCAAAATTTAAACTTTAAACCAAAAAACTAAACCCTAAACCAAAAAACTAAACCCTAAACCCAAAATATAAACCCTAAACCAAAAAGCTAAACCCAAAACCCAAAATCTAAACCCTAAACCATAAAAACTAAACCCTAAACCCAAAAAACTAAACCCTAAACCCAAAATATAAACTCTAAACCAAAAAACTAAACCCAAAACCCAAAATCTAAACTCTAAACCATAAAAACTACACCCTAAACCCAAAAAACTAAACCATAAACCCAAAATCTAAACTCCATATCTAAAAAATTAAAACCTTAAACTTAAATTATGTGTTATTCTATAGAGAGAAAATAGTATAGACTATAATATATATCTATCTATAACTTGATTGATTTCCCAGGTTTAAGAACAATTTGACATGATACTATACTATTTAATATTTACTATATAACCATTAATTTTATATGTAAAATCTGAATCGTATATCAGAATCATTGTCCAAAACATAAATCTAAAATTTGGGAAGAAGAAACAGAGAAAAGAGAAGAGAGGAGAGGATAATCATTGTCCAAAACATAAATTTAAAATCTGGGAAGAAGAAACAGAGAAGATCGTGAGGAGAAGAAAAAAGAGGGAAATGAGAGATGAGAAAGGAGAGAGGAGAGATGAGAGAAAGAATATAAGGGGTAATTTGGTATATATTGTAGAAAATATAGAGAATATTTTTTTATTTTTTTATGGTTAGATTGTTAAATATGGTTGAAAATATTGTCATCCAATGCTATTACCCATACTAATATGTAATAATAAAACTTTTAAAATTTATTTGTAGTAAATTAAAACTTAAATCTATCTTAAATAAAGGTGCAGTAAATTATACTTAGGCCTTGATTGGTAAAGCATTTAGAAGAGCATTAGGCTTATGGAGCATAAGCAGGGTGGTGCTGAAGCTGTATGCTCTTGACTAATATATATTTTATGTGATTGGTAGAGCTGTGAGCTATTTTATTATAACTTTTTGTTAAAATATTTAATGTGTATGTTGATATTTATTTTAATACATTATATATATATTCTATAAATAAAATAAGATTTTTCTAATTTTTATAAATTATTTAATAATTATTTCATATTTAAATTATATTTATTAAATTTTAATGTTATTAAATTATTATTTTATGAATAATACATTAATGATAAAAATAAGTTTCAAAATTATAATATTTTAGATTTAATATAAATATAATTTTCGATTTTTATCATTATAAATAAATAAAATATAATTATTTTAATATTTTTTAATATTTTAAAACCTTAATGCTTTGGAAAAGCTCCATTTCAAAGCAGGGAGGGATGAGCAGTTTAGAGAGCATTAGCAGTTTCTAAATGCTCTCCTAAATGCTCTATTAATAAAAGTTGATTGAATTACAAAGAGCATAATGCTTTTCTAAATGCTTTACCAATCAAACCTTACTGTGTTCTGGGTTATATCGGACAGACATATTAACAATCTTTGTTACATCTTTGTTGAACATTATAAAAGTTGCCGTATTAGCTAGTACCGTCATCAACAATAACTTCTACTCAATACCTAATAATGTTTTTTGTCTTTGTTAACTTTATTCAATAATAATAATTAATTATAAACTTTCATTTATTGTGTGCATTTATAACGTATATGGAAAGATTGAGAGAACCTTAATGTCCCAGTAACGTTTTGATCTGAACAAATGTTGCATAAAAGTGTATCTTCATCTTTGTGAAGTTTTCTGTTGCATTTGTTGCATGATATGTAGTTCCAACTATTTTGAGCACAGCTCAATAATTTTTCCATGGCATGTAAATACCCTTTCCTATTAATATACACATTATTATAACAGAAGATGTTCACCTTATAAAACAATAATAATATTATTTTTCTTCATAACTAACATTTTTTTTTTTAACACTTTACCTCCTCATTTTCTTGACTAAGTATATCTAAGAGATCAGATATTGAATTCACTCCGATTTTCATCTCCAAAATTTCCCATAAAGAGTTCTATCACAGTAACAAAATAATTAGTAGTTTCTATTCTTAAGGGCCCTTAAAAACATAACCAATATTAACGTTTGATATTAAAAATTTTACTTACCTTTGTTTAAAATTATCTATAGCATTTATTTGGCCATGGAGAAGTATTTTTGAAGCTACAGAAAATAACCATGCAAACCACAGAGAAATCGAATTAAAATAAAGCTAGGGAGCATAAATACAACAACTGAAATAAAAAACTGAGAAAAATCAAAATCAAAGATGAAATTCAATCAAAGGGGAGGAAGAGAGGTCGGCAAAAAAGAATTGGAAGATGCGTGAATCGTGAGAGAGAAAAAGAAAAAAATTGTTTTTTTTTTGTTTCAAGGATAATTTCGTCATATTATAATTTATACACAGAATATTATAGCCATTAGTTTGAAATTGTTATTTTCTTAATTATAATTTTTTTTATGGTTATAAATGCCAATTTCCCTATAAGTAATCTGGAAAATCTTGAAGATATATTAATAAAAATTACATTTTTAAAATCTTTATCTATTAATTATATAATTAATATAATTAACTACCAAGTGAAAACACGTACCTGAATATAGTTTTGGATGACACTTGTTATTATAATTACCTCACCTTTAGGATTTATATTCGCCAATGCTCCGTACTTGTTCACCCCAAATTGTTAAACGTATTTTACTTCCACTATAATTGTTAATAATTACTTAAAATGTAAATATATATATATATATATATATATATATATATATATATATATATATATATATATTTTCTTTTATCTTGGTCGAAAATACGTAATCATTCGTTAAAGAGTTCTGATTGTTAAGGTGAATATAAATAAATATTTTGTGACGTAAGAAGAGACTTAATAAAATATTATTTTCTTAACTAAAGTATATTTCTATTTGTGTTTCTTTTTGAGTTTTTTTTTTTTATTACTGTTGGGCCGAAGCCCGTACATCCCCAGACCCAGAACTATAGTATATAATATTGGTTCCGTCCCAAGCGGCACTTGATCCTGTGACCTCTAAGTTTTTTTTTTAAGATTTGTTTACTTTTCAATTATAAAATTTATAATTACTTTGGAATTCAGTTCGATATCCTGTAAACTTGAGAGACCTCATTCTTCTATAACACCAATAACATATGTGGTACAAATAATGAGAACGTTAGAGAAAATAATTGTTTTAGGATATAAAGAATATATTAAACCCAGTTATTTTTTTTTTTTTCCTTCAAATGATTATATTAACTGGACAACAAAAAGTCATAATGCAAAGCATCAACAATATATGCAGGAACAAAATAATGAAATATAGATGACGTTAAGTCTGGCATGTGGCGAGTTGCTAATAAGTCAGCGACTTTATTTCCATCCCTTGGGACCCAAGCAAAATAGATCTCATCGAATTTCTCTTTCCATCTCCATACTTCACGAATCCAATTGTATAGACCAAAATGGAGAGAAACATTGTTGACCAGGTCCACTACATTTTTGCAATCGCCTTCAAAGATAACTCTTCGATATCCACGTATCCAGCAGTTTTGCATTGCCAAAATTAGAGCTTGAAACTCTGCCTCTATAGCACAGGAAGCGTTATTCATTTTGCCTTGTCCCGCTCCCAAATAAGAGCCCCTGTAGTCTCTGATAATCCAACCTGCTTTTGAACATGGGTCTCGAGCACTAAACGAGCCATCGTAGTTGCATTTAAACATACCTTGAAGGGGTCTTGCCCATCTTTGATTCGTTGTACTCCCTTCTCCTCTAGAGCTTCCTATCTGATGTCCCGTATCATCTGTTTGAGACTTTAACCAATCGGCCGTATCATTCCTTGCATATCTCACCAGATACCTTGCATATTAAACCCAGTTATTATAGTGAAATATTGATTATGTTAAAATATAACCGTTATAATGAAATAAACAAAATAGTAATTATCATGAAATATTGATTATGTTAAAATATAACCGCTACATTAAAATATAACTCTTTGTTGGCATCGCTTCATTCGAATATCATGAAATAAATTGTAAGTAGGTAGACTTTCATGGTTTTTAAACTTCTCCATTGGTTTTTTGTCTTTCTGTGCTACTGAAACAACATTTTTATAGTCACAAATTATTCTATCAAACATTGCAACTGTTTAATTAGTGGCAGTTAGGATTTTGAAAAGGTTCCAGAGAAGCATATTGGTGAATGAATATAATATTCGCCAATGCTCCTCATCGTAACTGTTGGTGAATGAATATGGAAGAAGCAATAAATTTGGGAAATTGTACCCAACCACATGATTCAATTAAACGTACGTTTTTTTTTTTTTATATATGTCAAAGTGATTTTAGTTTAATTTACTCTCCAAGTCTAACCGTCGGGATCTTACGTTTATATAATGTGACTACGGAATGAGGAAAAAACCTTTTTCTGTCTATGAGGAAGAACTTAGTATCTGATTCTTATTTGCTGAGCTTATACGATATTTGGTTAAGATAGATTTGGGTCTTAAGAATAATTAAAAAATCATTTTGACTTCGTGTATTATTGAACATGTCACTCCAAATCTCGTTTTTTGTTGGATACTGAATTTTATTTAAGTTAAGTAACAAACGATGCATGTGCGGGAGAAATGTACTGCTTTTTTATATAATGTTAAGAATTCCATGACAAAATCAACAGAATATCACCCCAAAAACTCAACTGATAAAAGGTGCAGCGCTTTGATCGTGAAGAAGCGATAACAGAAATGAATAATGATGCATCCTCGCTGATTAAAATAAGCTCATTAAGAATAATGTTTCGCGAAATTTTTGTTATAATTTGCATACCAGTGTTTATAGAAATATACAATCCAAAGGCCGACCTACGTGAAAGAATACTGATTCAGGTGACCCACCTTAAATTGTTTTTTTTTTGTTTAGAACTTATGAATTTGTTAACTGAACCAGGTTAAATTTTAATTTTGACACCCATTAACTATATCACAATGGTTTTGATCCACTAAAATCTTACTAAAAGTCCACTATTAAGTGGACTAGAGTTATTTTTGCCCAAGAAAGACAAATAAAGTTTCATTAAATAATTGACAATAGCCTAAAGTCCAATTAACCTTGGAAATTAGATCGTCACTTTCGTAAAACTTCCGTCTTCATCCTTGAGCCAACAACAATACCGATTTTCGATTAATCATTGACCCCGGTAAAAAAAGTTTCTAGATCCGCCACTGATACAATCAATATATTAACATGACGGTTACATGAACATATATCATGTATATAAAATCACTTATTTATAAAATAATTGAGCGAAATAAAAACAGACATATCCGTTCTTAGGCGATGCAATCAATTGCAACAGCCGTCTCCCCGAGACAAGAACCAAAATTATATACATCACATTTCTCAAACAACACACCTCCACAGCCACATTCCGGTGCTATGTAACACATTGTACCTCTCATACTCGGCGTGCTGCTTCCTCCACCGCTCTTCTGAACATTCACATCAAACCACGAACCAGAATATTGACTATTTCTTTTACCAATGACTGATTTTGGCTCTCCGCTTAACCCATCTACCTACCATAAAATATAAATTCTGGTTTTAAGAACTTGTGAAACCAATCAAACCAATCGCTCTTCTTTGGTTTTAAGGAACACATTCATAATTAATTAAATACAAGAAGAAAAAAAAAAGACAAACCGTTGTGGATTATATTTAAGAACGAACAATCGTCTCGAAGAAATGAAGTCCATCAAACTCCGGAGCAAACCTCGGTGCTTTATCCACCAAAAATTGTTTTGTTGTTTTCTTCTCCATTGACACGGCTTGTATACCATGTGAGGAAGAAGAAACAGAGGAGCCATTTGAGGATGAATCCGCACTAACATTTTTGTTCTTCATTATCTGTGCACAGAAGGAGACGAGCATACTGAACAACGTAATCATTATTCTGTAATAAAACTCTTTCCTGTTTCAATCCCTCTGCTTTCACCATTGTTGTCCTGCTTCCACCACCAATCTTATGTTATGTATTACAGATTGATAATCCAAAGTACTTCTTCTCTACCATATGAAGCAAGGGGTTGCAAATATTTTTTAAAACGAGTTCCATTTGTATATCTATAGAAATAAGGTTGTTCAATAGAAGTGTGTGTGCTTGCTTACACCTTGAACTAAAGGATGTGGAACAAGAATCTCATATTTAAATTTCCTCCACATTGATTCACAAGTCATGATATATGATAGCTTGCTTGAATCTATTGTTTATTTATGCATTAACCATAGTTAAAAAAGGAGTAAACGGATGAATAAAACAACACTCTACAATGTAGTAAAGGGATTATAAAAAAAAAGACACAACAATGACATGAAGAGGGGACAACAAATATAAGAGAAGTAGGACAAGAAAAAAAAAAGATTGTAACTGAGGAATCAAATGATCTTACAAAATATATATAGAAGTGAAAATGCATCATTACTAAAAGTTGCAACTTTTCGACAATTTAGGGCTTGATTGGTTCTCCCGCTACCACCCGCAAACGCAGCTTTTGCGGGTGGTAGCGGTTGTTGGCGTTTGACAACAATCATTGCAAACGCTTTCAAAACGTTCAAAACCGCTCCAAATCCCTCATAATCAAAAGCTCTTTTCCAGCAGCATTTGCGATTGTTGGCGGTTGCGGGTGAGCAAATTAAAAAAAAAAAATTACAAATTTATTAAAAATCAGCATATATATATATATTATTTAAAATTAAGATTTGGATATTATATTTACAATATAAATAAATAAATTTGGCATTTTTAGTAAATATTCATTAAAAAATATTATAACTTTTTTATATATACGTTATATAATTAAAATATATCATTAATATTCTTTTGATAAATATTCTCTTCAGACTAATCCATATATATCTAACATAAAATTATAATATAAACTTAGTTTTTACATTAAATATATATATTTTTAATGAAATTACATCTTTCATCCAAATTATAGAAATTTAAAAATAAATGTAAATATTATACACATAATTTTTATTATAAATTTTTGTTATTAATCATATTGGACTATAATTTTATAATTGTTCAATATAATATAATATAATTTTGATGATTTTATTATTATATAATATGTTTATATTGTTAATTTATTATTTAACCGCTACTGCATCCGCAAATCAACCAGTCATAAGTATCCCGCAAATGCATCCGTTTTCAACCGTTATACCAGTCGTACAAACCGTTTAATAACGTTTTTAACTGCAACTTCAGCAAACTCCCGTAACCGCAACCACAACTGCAGCGTTTAAACTAGTCAGACCTTTAAACGGTTAAAAGCGAAAATATACAGATTTAGAAAAATACAGTTATAGGTGAGATGGTTAAAAACGTTCAAAAGAGAGTTTGCTATTATTTATAGATTAATAGTTCTTTTGTTTTCTAGTTAGCTAAAAATTAAAAAAGGAAATATATTAATATTTAACGAAGGTGGGGCTGAACACGATAATCAAACCAATCCCGAAACCAGGTACTTGATCGTTAATCCATGAGCTAGCAAAAACCCAATATTGCCCCTTATCCACTTTGTTTTGAAAGGGTAAAAACGTATTTTACAATCTAGACGGTAGTAACGAACGAAACCAGCGGCAAAAGCTTCTGGTTTTTACTCCAACCTTGCGGCAAATTTGTTAGCTTCTTCCTTCTATATATCATTCGATTTCACTTCTCTTAAATCATCAAGATCCAAAACCAAATCACAAAGGGGAAGAAGTTTCTCTGAATTCTCAAGTAAAGTGAAAGGAAGAAAAAGATGAGTTCTACAAGCAAAGCGTGGACGGTGGCTGTCAGCATCGGAGCCGTAGAGGCGTTAAAAGACCAACTAGGTCTTTGTCGGTGGAACTACATACTCCGGTCGGTGAATCAGCATTTAAGAAACAACATGAGATCTGTTTCTCAGGGAAAAAGGTTATCGTCGTCTGTCTCCGCCGCCGTCAACTCCTCTGGTGAGAGTGAAAAGGCTAAGAAAGCTGAAGAATCGCTTAGAACGGTCATGTATTTGAGCTGTTGGGGTCCCAATTGATTAGTGTATTATAATGTATAGTGTGTTTACTTATAACGATGACTTTTTTTTTTTTTTGCCATCTGGAATTTTATTAGAAAGGAAAAATTACATGGTGTTACACACCAGCCAGACTACAAACAGAGAAACCCATAAGCCGCGGCAAACGATTAAAGCCCGGAAACAAAGCCGAGGGAAAGATGGAAATCCCCGGAACCAAAGCCCATAAAAGAGAAAAACAAACTACAAAACAAACTCAAACGCACTGGAGCTAAAAGATTAGAAGAAGGAGTCACTTAGGGAATAACAAATGCAAAACACAGCACCCAACTCAAACTACAACAGCATCCAAAACGGTTTACGAGCTTCTGGAGAACCTTCAAAGAAAACTTACCGTACGAGCTTAAAAACTACCTGTCAACTCCCAACACTAGCCTTCCGAAACGCCAAATAGTCCAAACTGGCAGAAGCACTCAATGCAGAAGAGCTCTCGAACAGACGACAGAACCTGAACCTACGGAAGAACTTTCTACTCAACTAACCTGTCTTCATAACCCGGCCAAAGAACTGACTCCCGGATACGGCGATGTCGGATACGACGGAAACTCGCCTCGATAGAAGCACCAGAGAAAGGAAAGCAACAACAAGGAACCCGAACCAAGCGAAAGCCCCAGAAGCCAAACGAAACACGAACAGCTGCTATAGAGGCTGAGAGGGCGAAAAACCAAATCTTGAGCGAGACCTAAGTGCTGAGAGAAGATAGAGGGAAATAGCAATCATGCTAAACCGAAGATCAACCAGATCCGGAACCACTAACCTCAGGAACACCTAAAGCTGCCCAAAAAAGGAGAAAACCCTAGAGCTTCTACAACTTCTTCAAACACAATCAGACCAAGCGCAGAACATAGCAAGGCACGAAGCAGAGAGACTAAACCCGGATCACACAGCCCAGCCGCACAATATAACCGTAAATAGAGCTCTACACAAACCCACCAAGCTACTAACAGCCCCAAACTTCTCACAGCAAAACCAAAAACCACAACAAACAAAGGAAAGGAGAGACCTCAATCGGCAAAACCGCGAAGCTCTCGAACCCACAACAAACCTAAGGAGAGGAGAGAGCTGACCACCAAAGACTGACCGGTGGACGACCTAAGACGACCACTACCAATTCCGGCGGCAAGAACGGCGAGAAGACACCACCCGCTTCGAGATCTACAAGGAGATCTCCGACATCTCCACCCAACAAACACACACACGACAGCAAGAGGGAGAAGAAGACCGGCGACGACGCTGTGTAAGCCGCCACACCGATCATCTCTACAATCGGAGGCTCAGAAGAATCGCCAAAACAATCGCACTTTTTCTCAAAGGAAAAAAAATTTGATTTGTTAGTTGCTACTCTTGGAACTGGAAATTACGACTTATAACGATGACTTTGAATACATGAAATTTTAATTCAGTTTTGGTTTAAAACAATGAGAAAGCTTTCAGTTCAACAGAAACAAAAAAATGCCATAAGGGTTAATTAGGATCCAAGCCGTCACGGGATCGATCCAACCGCAACCAAAGCAAAGCTTAACTAAATTATCAGTACACGCAATTGACAGAAAAGAAAATGAGAGCTTTAGAATCAACACATAAATTTCAATGAAATTTGTGATGTTAATTACAAAAAAGCAAGCTTTTGTATAGTGACTCTTGAACTAATGATTAATTTCATTTCATTTTTGAGATCGCCAAAAGCTTAATTCAAATCACATTTCTAGGTACTGCAACTAAATCAAGAACTCTGACTTTTAAGTTGCCAGATTGATTCAAGTTTTTAAACCATCAACAGAAGATTTGTTAAAGTCTTAAACTTTACTTGATCAAAAGCAAGATATATCAAAGTCTTAATCTATACTTTTGATCAAATGCAAGATTTGTTACAATGTGATCAAAGCCAAGATTTATAAAAGTATTGATCTTTACTTGATTAAAGATAATAATTTTGTCCTTAATTTCGAGGTTTTATTTTTTTTTTAACAGTCAAAGTTTAGACCGAGTTTTACAGCATTTTAGGGATTTTGTTAATTCTTCTCCCACTTTACATGCCTTCTGTTGCACATTCTCCACCTTAATAAAGAGACGATTCTTCTTTTTCTTTTGTGTTTAACATTTCTTGTTTTTAGTAAATTGGAACTTCTTTCCACGAAAGATGGCTGCTCCATTGATTGTTTCCTTTGGCGAAATGCTTATCGACTTTGTCCCTGACACTTCTGGTGTCTCTTTAGCTGAGTCCACCGGTTTTCTCAAAGCCCCCGGTGGTGCTCCGGCTAATGTTGCCTGTGCCATCTCAAAACTCGGTGGCAAATCCGCTTTCATTGGCAAGGTTTGTATAATACTATTACAATAGACTTTCTCATGTTTGTAGATTGATTTGATGAAGCAGAGTGATTTGTTTTTCTTTTTCCAGTTTGGTGATGATGAGTTTGGACATATGCTTGTGAACATTTTGAAGAAAAACGGTGTCAACAGTGAAGGAGTTTGCTTCGACACCAATGCAAGAACTGCATTAGCCTTTGTGACATTGAAGAAAGATGGCGAGAGAGAGTTCATGTTTTACAGAAACCCGAGTGCGGATATGCTCTTGAAAGAATCAGAGCTCAACAAAGATCTCATCAAGAAAGCCAAGATTTTCCACTACGGTTCCATTAGCTTGATCTCTGAGCCATGTAGAGGAGCTCACATGGCTGCTATGAAAACAGCTAAGGATGCAGGAGTTTTACTCTCTTATGACCCGAATGTTCGGTTGCCTCTTTGGCCTTCCACAGAAGCTGCCATTGAAGGCATCAAAAGCATCTGGAATGAAGCTGACATCATCAAGGTATATGTTTTTGTGTGAAGTAAAACTGGACTTGTGATTACATTATATTCTGTTTTGAATGATATGTAAATGTCGATTTTCGCGGTATGTAGGTAAGCGATGACGAGGTAGAATTCCTCACCAGGGGAGATGCACAGAAGGATGATGTTGTTTTGACTCTAATGCATGATAAGCTCAAGCTGCTTATTGTAACTGATGGAGAGAAAGGTTGCAGATACTACACAAAGGTAAACAAAACATGATGATGATATTGTGCCTTTTTGGAGTGATCTAAAGCAGAGTTTTTTTTTAATCTTTTGAAATGCAGAAATTCAAAGGGAAAGTGCCTGGATACGCTGTGAAAGCAGTTGATACAACTGGAGCTGGTGATTCTTTTGTTGGCTCATTTCTTGTTTCATTGGGAAAAGATGGCTCCATTCTTGAAGTAAGTTAAGCCGAGATTACATTTTAATTTTCTTTCAGGTCTTTAGTTATATTAGGCATATTTTTATGGACTGAGTTTGTGTGTTTGTTTAATGAATGTTTCAGGATGAAGGGAAGTTGAAGGAAGCTCTTGCATTTGCAAATGCTTGTGGAGCTGTGTGTACAACTCAGAAAGGAGCTATTCCTGCACTTCCCACTCCATCTGATGCTCAACAGCTCATGAAATCTAAGTCCAAATAGTTTTTAAGCTTTCTTGTTCTTTCTCAAATGGTATTCTCATGCTTCTTTTGTTTCTTCACTTTTTGGACTATTGGCTCTGGTCAAGTTCTTGGATACTTTCTCTGTTATCAGAATAAATCTAGTTTCTAGTTGCTCGATTCCATTGATGATAAAGAGAGCCGAAGAAACATGATGTTCTTTAATACTCCATTGATGTTAGATTGCTGTTCTCATTCTAGCTTATTGCTCTTGCTAAAGATTCTACTTCACTTTATCACTTTCTTTTCCTACAGAATGAAACTAGAACATTGTGTTTCAGGACCAACACATAAACACCAGTTACTAAATAAGCGTGAGACTAAAGAAAATAAAGATTCAAATTATGATTTCTTTTTGACCATAATTTTTTTTTTTTTACTTACTGTACTTGTTTTAGGTGAACAGTTTCAGAAGAGGCATGCAATATGAACAGTCAGATAATAATAGTCCCAAGATTGAGACTTCATATGAAACCATTGTGAATAGTAGATAAATTAGATGCAAGGCAATGATTTGTTCAAAGAACAGCAAGTAGTTTTTATTGCATTTTGTCAAATAGAAAACGAGGTTACACAGATTTTATTAGATAGATAGATTACCACATCACTCCCACACAATAAAAAACTAAAAATTCTTGGATTAAAAACTCTCCCCACACTCAAGGGTAAAAGATAGATACTTTTTATTCAATCAGAGCTCTTTGGCTTCAGATGAGCTGATTTTTGCAGTTTGGTCTTCTTCAGCTGCAATGTTAACAACTCTTGGACCCTTGACCCTTTCAGGGGATAGCTTAGCGAGGTTAATAGTGAGCACACCATTCTCAAGCTTGGCCTTGACAGATTCCATATCCACATTATCAGGTAGCTTGAACTGTCTCCAGAACTTACCATACGATCTCTCAACTCTGTGCCATTGATCTCCTTTCTTCTCTTCTTCTCTTTTCCTCTCTCCACTGACTCTTAGAACACGATTGTCTTCCACTTCTATCTTCACTTCATCCTTCTTTAAACCGGGCACATCGAGCATTATCTCATGCCCTTCTGATGTTTCTTTCCAGTCCACTCTCGCTGGGGACAGAGCCACGCTCTGGTCCCTCTCGAGCTCTAATGGGATTCTCTCCAAGATCTTGAATGGATCGGGAAACCTGTCTAGCCAGAGATCGGATAGTAAGCTTCCAGGAGTGTCGAGTGAAGAAGACAAAGACCCTTCATTTGGTTTGATGTTTGCAAGAAACAGAGTTCCTAAGAAGAGGCTTAAGAGTGTAAAGTAAGGCAAATGCTTCATATTGTTGGTTAGTGACTTTCTTGTAGAAGGTGGAAAGAAAAATGTGGTAGGCTTTTTCAGCTTCACTTTAGATTATTTGCTTCTTGTTCTTTATGATGGTAAGGTCAAATTCTCTGGTGTATATATACACATTAGATGAAGAATGTTGCAGGTTCTTGAAAGATCTTTTGGTAGACTTTTGTAGAGATATTTGGATTGTTCTAGCTTTTGGCTATGGACTTTCTCACTAATTATGGTATTACACGTTGGATTGGTTGTTGTTGCGTCTTCGAGGGTCTTCTCTCATATGTTCCAGAGACTTCATGTAACTCATGTGAGTTAAAACAAGATTGGGATGGACTGGCCCATGATATTGGTTTTTCTATGCAGGCCCATTATTATAATTAGGTCAAACAAAACTCAAAAGATGAGAATGTTGACGAGTGTCTTTAGAGCTTTGGCTGCTGCATGGGAAAGGGATGGGAAGATTGGGAAGGTGCCATGCTCCATTTTAGAGATTTTGATCTCCATTGCCTATGGTTCTATTAAATTTATCCCCAAATCTACTGTGGTCCTCCCATTACTTTTGGCTTGCCATGCTTATGTATTAAGAGAAGCTTGTCGTTGTGTCTGTTAATTTATGTTACAGAAGGAAGAAGTACAAGCTTCTGAAGAATCTTGTCCTGGAGATTTTGGTAAGAGAACATTTATTTGATTTAAATGCCACCCAACAAAGTTGGTTTAAACCTTTACAAGTTTCTTCTTTCTTATTCATCTGTCTTACTTTTCATTACTATCAATAAAACATTTGCTCTGTCTTTGTATTGGCAATTTTGAAGGATTGATGAAGATACTATGTGAAGTGTGTGAGAAGGCTGAAGCAGAAGTACTTTGCTGTTCAGATGAAGCTGTTCTTTGCAAGCCATGTGACATTAAGGTTCATGAAGCTAATAAAATTTTCCAAAGGCATCACCGAGTCGCACTACAGAAGAAGACAGCCACCACAGACGCTGGAGCTCCTCTCTGTGATATCTGTCAGGTTTTAATTCTGTTTTCTCTTTTAAAACACGCGTCAGAGTTCTTTAACCAATGACTCAAAAACATGTACATGTGTGTAGGAGAGAAAAGGATACTTCTTCTGCTTAGAGGACAGAGCGTTGCTATGCAATGACTGTGATGGAGCAATTCACGTTTGCAATTCCCACCAAAGATTCTTACTTTCTGGAGTCCAAGTTTCTGATCAGTCTGAGACCGGAAACTCGGGATGTAGCACAAGTTTTAGCTCTGAGACTTACCAGATTCAGTCCTTAGCTTCTCTGAATAGTCAGTACTCCAGTGAGGAGACTGAAGCTAGAAACTCAGGTGATACACACAAGAATCCTTCTCTCATCTTAAGTCCTTAAAGATCCACTGATATTTGTAGACTAAGTCACAAAATGTTGGATCTTGAAGTCAAAATAATAACAGTTTCTGTAAAGTCTTTCAACACATGCATACATATGAATACAAAGAAGAAGAAAAACATTTGATTAGTTACAAAATGGAGATCAAAACTTGTTTTTCCATTTTTAGGATACAGATACAAAACGACTTACTGCATGTACGTATATATATATATATATATATATATATATATATTTTTTTTTTTTTTTTTTTGTGGAGTAGTGTTTTGAGATATTTTTCTTCTACAAAACAAATAGATTACAACAACAGTCATCGTCGAAAATGGATATTGACGACAGAAGGAGGCATGAAAAGTGTTTGTTGAATAGAGATGGCAAGTGGTAAATGAGGATGAAATAGGAACGAACATATCTTCTTGCTTCTACCATCTGCACTTCCACACTCTGGTCCTGTTCCATTTCCATAGATAGACACAATCTCACAGTTAAAAAATCATGTTTTGGTCCGGTTTTTCGATATCGAAAGAGCTAAATCGACCTGGTTTTATCTTGAATTTCAATGTTTGTGGTTGCCTTCGAGATATAAACTTGATTGGATTGTCTGAGGATTGTCTATGTCTATCTGCTGCGGAAATCAACTGTAACCATATCCGAAACTAAAAAGTTAAACCGACTAATTTCAATCCTGGAAAATAGAAGAGACTATACGGTTTACCTTTTCATCGAACCGGAAGAAAGATTGGTCGAAATATGGGGAGGGACTTTGTGACTGACAACTGAAAGGCAATGAGACCAACATCTTCTTCACAAACTGTGTAGAGAATTTGATTAGATATCGAAGATTACTTACAAAAGGAGATGATACAAAAATGTACCAACCTGAGGAAAAATGTTTGCTTTGTTCTTCATGTACTTGAGTTGTTCAAGAGCATGGACGCTGTTAGAATGCGATGTTACAAAGTTCATGAATGGTGAACTACTTGCTACTGTGAAGTGATCACTGAATTGCTCGAATAGTTGGTAAAGATCTTCTGCTGAGTTCTGCATCAATCAATGCAAGTTATAAAGTAATTGCAATTTTCCACAAGTTAACCGGCCAAAATCACATCCATTTTACCTGATAGAATGCTACAATGTCAGTTGTTTCCATATTATACACGGCGAAGAAAGCTGGAAGATGGTCAGCATTTCTTCCTACCTGAGTTATCCATCAACATCATAAATCTAATCATTCGAATTGTAAATCTGAAAATCACAAGATCAGTTTGATTCAACATAGAACGTGTGTGGATTACAGAGAGCTTACCCCACCATCTACACTGCCAAATTTGATAAGCAGATGATGTCGATCCAAAAACTGAACCTGGACATCAAGAATAGCTACAAAAGTTAGGCGCTTTTCTTCATCCGATGTAAACACTTGACACAGATTTCAGTAGCATGAACACATAATTTACCTTCCAGATAATCAAGTCCACATAATCCTGGAAATGGAAATAGAACTTCTTCTTGAGACTCTGAACTCTCTGGCAAATCAAAACGTGTCTTTCCATTAGTTCATTTTAAAAATGTACTTAACTGATGGTATTTCAATGCAACATACAAAGAAAGGTAGAAAATGCAAAGAGCTTGTAAGATCAACTAAGTCTTAAACCTTGAACTTCTGATATTCTGTTATATAACCTATCAACTACAGTAATTGCCTACACCACTTCAAAGAGAAGAGGAGTAGAACAGTCTGAGAGGAAGCAGTAACAGATTATCAGATACAAACACTATGTATCGAAGAAATCAAGAACAACAATTGCATAAAGGCATAGAGATAATAAAAAAAAAACAAAGAGCAGCTCAAGAACAACAAACCAGTTTGTTATCCGATTCTTCATTCCAAATCTCTCTGAAGATGAAGGAAAGTAGCCGTTGCTTGATGCCACTAAGAAACGAATTCTCAGCATTTGGTAGGCTTCGATGCAACCCATTCTCAGCATCATCTTCCCTGTTCCCAGATAAATTTTGCTGTTTGTTCTTATCTTGAGTCATCATCATCTACATCAAAACCTCAAAAAGCCTCAAAATTCTGTGTACTCCAGATAACAGAGAGGGAAGTGAGAAGATACTGTAACTTTTTGCTTGCCTGAGAATTAGAATTGAGGAAAAGTTCATCGTCTTCACGACAAAAGTACCCAATTTCACGGGCATCGACGAGATGACCCGAATCCCTAATCTGAAGAAGATGAATCTTCTGATACCGCAGAGACAGAATCGCGAGAAGATCATCGTAGAGAAAAACCCCCATGTTATAAGCCAAATTGACGAAATCATGGAGGAAGACCCTTTCGTCGAGGATCACACCATCGTCCAATCGGAGCAATACGAAAGTGATTTTATCAATTGAAGGAACTCCGGGAACAGCGCCGGGAGTAGGAGCTGAATCATGGATCTGAGCGGTGGAAGTAGCGAAGAGACCGAACCGGTGAGCGTGGAAGTAGAGGAAGAAGTCTTTACAGATGAGCTCATTCGCGGATGCGAGATTAACGGAGTAGAGCTGAGTGAAGAAGCTATCGAACCTCGAAGCACGGCGAGGTAGAGGAGGAGCCGTATCTTCGGAATCGGTAGAGTAAGAGAGCCAAGAAGGACGATAAACTATGAGCTCTTGATGATTACGGCTGAAACTGATGAGGAAGAGTCCGTCTTCAGTGAATTTGCGGAAACAGTGATCGGGACATTCGACATCGTAGAGAGTGAAGCTTGGGACTAGGTTTTCGTAGAAGTGTCTTGCTCGATTCACCTGCAATTTTGAGAAGAAGGAAGGAGATAAGATTCCACCACAAACGAGAAAATTATTCAGAGAGAGAGAGAGGGAGAGGTTTGACTGACGGAAGCGCCGGGAGGAGGAGAGCCAATCTGACGCTCGAAAACCCGAGCGGTGACGTTACCGCTTGTGAACATTCCTTTGCCTTGTTTGCCCAGAGGGCACAATGAATAAACGGAGAAAGCTTAAGAGAGCTTCTTCTGCTTCACTGGTAAGAGAAACTATAGTACGACTCTTTTCTTCTGAAGATTTTACATTTTTGCATGTTTGGTTTTACTTTCTCAGTCCACTAAAATATAATATGGGCCAAATATCGGTATTTGTATGGGCCGAAAGCTGCAGACTGGCCCATATTGATCTGTTAATCAGTTATTTGATTGATGTAAATTTTGAAGACTGTAATAATATGGTAGGGGCTGCGCGAACGCAAACCCCCTCTGCCACAAATAATGACGCAGGCTCTTCCACATGGGAAGACCTTAAGCTAAGCACCCTTCCTTTATGTGCAATGGAAGTCACTAGCCTAGGCCACTCGTCTTCTTGATCACGAGTTGACCCCGTCCAGGTAAGTATCTTTCTCGTTCCATCGACTCTCCTATTTATACCAAGTTTCCAAAGCCTCCTTTCTTTCTTCTAAGCGATGTGGGACTTTTGTGAAGTTTCACACTATCCGCCGTTTCCGCCCTTCTATTATTTGAAAACACACAGTGTGCCGTTTTAGTGCTCGAACCAAAAACCTTTCTTTTACATTCTTGATATTTTGATTATGGTCTAGTAAGTAGTAACTTGTTGAATTTTTTTTTCTTTGGTCAACCAACTTGTTGGAAATGTAATTAACCAACATTAGTGTTTCTCTCTTCTATAGTAATAATTTGTCTCTTGTGTTGTTTCAGAGCTCTCGTTACCATCGTCGTATGAATGAAGTTATCATTTTGACATGAATCTCGTTGCTTGGCTGGTCTACTTTACTTACTGCATTGATTTTCTTGTAATCTATCTCAAAGTCTAAACCTGTGTGGAGTGTTTTGGTACATTCCTCCAAAATGCTCAAAACAATCAAAACCTTTCTACTCACTCAATCTTAGGACCAACTCTTGGTAAGTGAGACTAGTTACTTCCAAAGTGCTTGGAATGTCACCGATCATATTTCATGCGACAAAATTTTGCAACTTTCTGCACAATAGTAGCCTTTCTAACTCGTGAGTTGGTTGGCCCCCTTAGAAATCAACCATCAATGAGCTGGACACCATGCTCTCTAGCTGTGTAAACAAGCTACACTGCTTTGACGAGCCATCAACATTCCCATGTGTCCACTTGAGTTGTAAACCAGCTTGTGGCTCAGGACTATCAACCTTTGAATCTGTCTCTCCCATCAGCAAAACATGTTATACGACTGAGACACTTCTTTTCAGCCGCTTGCACATCAAATCTTTAACCTTTATGATGTAATCATGTCAACGTCAGCTATGGAATCACTCTGCAAGAACTTCCCCAATATGCAGACTCCACCGTACAGTTGGTACTTGCATCAAAACCATCTTCAGATTAAACCAGAACATCTCCTTTACACATCAGCCTCACTTTTACTTAACTTCCTGCAAATGTTTCTCTGAAAAGGTTCTTCGTAAACAAAGCCAGAAAATTCTTGTGTATATTTTTCATTAATTTTGTAGCTTGGTTCGGTAATTTATTTTTCTCTGGTTTGCTCAATGTGATTTCTTGTGTATATTTTTCATTTTTATAGGGGAAATTGTTTTTAACGAATCAAACTATTATTTACTAAATACACATTCATTACTCAACCTTGGTAGAAAAGGAAATATACTAAATTAAAATTTGGACTAAATCGTAATTATAATGTCATTTTTCGAACATAAGTATTTTTAATCAACGAAAAGGAAACTTTCCAACAAGCAAAGATAGTTAGTGACTCTAATCACAGTGATTAAACCCTAAGCTCAACGAGAAAAAAAGGAAAAAGTGTAAGCAGAGGGCTTAACTATATAATAAAGCAAGAGAGGCATTTTCTTTCTCACCTTCGTTCATTGGCATTTTTCTTCTCTCTAATTTCCTTCTTCCTCCTCAAGTTATTGCTCTACACAATTTAGGTTTTAGGTCCGACCATGTATTACAGTGATCTTGTAGCCGCTGCGGAGAAGGACATCACATCGCGTAATTTCTGTTGTTTGGTTGATGCCGCCGTTATGTTTTACGAAGAAGAAAAAGAAGAAAGCGACAAGAGAATCTTCCATCTTTTCCCGAGAAAACCAAGATCTTCGGTGGAGAAATTTGTTACCAGTAGAAAAAACCCACAACGAAACTATCAAAATCTTAATGGTGCTTCTACTTCTTCAACACGAAACCCTCTTCAGTGGCCTTCTTCGTCTCCATCGCTTCTCGGTGATTACAAGATCACGGCTGAGCCAGAGAAGACGGAGATGATGATTTACCCACGAAGCCCTCGTCAATGGCACTCTTCTTCATCGCTTCTTCTCGACCTTAACACGGTCCCAGCTGATGATTCCGAAACGAGAAGCCCACGAAACCCTAATGTGGCTTCTTCTCCTTCTTCATCGTTTCTCGGAGATTACAAGACTGAGATGAAAAATCCAAGAAACCCTATTTCACAATCGTCTCTGTCTTCGTGCCTAACAGAGAAGAAAAGCCGCAAGAGACGTGCCCTGCAAGAATGTAAGCGTACTGCAGGTAAATCCAAGAAAGCAAAGCTTGATGATGCGTATTCATGGATAGGGAGAGAGACTCCTGAGTCGCTAATCCATTTGATGCTAGACACGAACGAGACTGTAACTAAATGGGGAGAGAGAACAGACCTGAAGCTGATTTTTCAGAGGAAGCTGTTCAAAACAGATGTGAACCCTGGTGAGAGCCGTCTCTCTATGCCTTTCAACGAACTAATCCAAAAAGACTTCTTAACCCCTGTCGAGTTGAGAATCATAAGAGAAGACATCAACAACGTTAACAAGACTGGAGTGGGAGCGATTCTTGTGGATGAACGGAATGTGAAATATGGTGTGATGTTGAAGAGATGGGAGATGAAGAAAGATTCAGGAAAAGGAAGCTGGAACTATGCTTTGACTTGTGGCTGGAACGACGTCGTCAAGGCTAATGGACTGAAACTGGACGACAACATAAGTATTTGGTCTTTCAGATGGGGAGGACTCCTCTGTTTTGCCCTTGTTACTCCTCCTCCTTCTTCTCCTTCTATTGCACAGAGTAGCTCTCCCCTTGCTCTCGGTCTCTGAAAAGTTTCTTACGTCTCTTGAGACTATAATTTGATTGATCTACTCGCACAGTTATCTCTAATTTCAGGCGATTCTTTGGAGGTTTTTGGTCTAGTAACTTGTTTGAATGGGTAATTAACAAGATTAGTACTGTTTCTCTCCTCTATTTTTAGTAACTTGTTGTCTCCTTGTGTTGTTTTCAGATATCTTTACTATCATCGTAATGAATGAAGTTAACATTATGACACGAATCTCGTTTCTTGTTCAGTCTACTTTTAACTCACTGCATTGATTGATTCCATTTGTTTCATATTTCAAAGCCTAAAACTTGTGTGATGGAATACATCA